>NW_004624789.1:3493949-3543033 GCF_000247695.1 Heterocephalus glaber | reverse complement strand
TAGGGATGGTGGCCCGAAAGCCCTTTCCTGTGGGCTGGGAGCAGCAGGAGGGATGGTGGCTGGAAAGCCCCTTCCTCTGGACAAGGAGCAGTGGGATGGTGGCTCAGAAGCCCCTATCTCTTGGCCGGGAGCGGTGGGAGGGATGGTGGCCAGGAAGTCCCTTCCTCTGGGCCAGGAGCAGCGGGACAGAAGGTGGCCCAAAAGCCCTTTCCTCTGGGCTGGGATCAGTGGCAGGGATGGTGACTGGCAAGCCCCTTCCTCTGGACCAGGAGCAGTGGGACTGCGGCTCAGAAGCCCCTACCTCTGAGCCGGGAGCAGCAGGACTCAGTACCTTGGTCTGGTGGTCTAGTGTCCTCTGGGTCTTTGTACTGTGGAACCAGGTGGCTGCCTGTCTGCAGCAGGGTGATTCGTAGTCTTCCGCGGATCTCGAGACCTCGGTAAGGGGTGCACAGACCTGCCTGTCTGCAGCAGGCTGATTCAGCATGTTCCGTGCCACTCAAGACCTCAGTAGGGCGTGCACAGACTTGCCTGTCTGTGGCGCGCTGATTCTGCGTGTTCCGCAGGACTCGGGACCTCGGTAGGGCGTGGGCAGACCTGCCTGTCTGCAGTGGGGTGATTCAGGTTATTGATTTATAAGTGAAGTTGTTTGGAACTTCCCCCCACCTCTTTGTTAAATATCTTCCCATGGTTTTCTACCAGAATGTTGCTCTATTACTTTCTTATTGCTACTATAACAAATTACCATGAATTTAACAGTTTAAGTAATCCATATTTATTATTTTTAGTTAAAAAATGGATTTCCAATATCTAGAGATCAGCTGCATAGTTTGTTTCCTTACCCCTTGTTCCATTTTCAAAGCCAGCAACATAGCAAATCAGATCTCTCTCTGACTCTTTTCCCTTTCTTTCACATTTAAGGACCCTTTGAAATACATTAGGCCAAATCAGATATTCTAAAATCAACTCCTTATTTCAAGATCGGCTGTTTACCACCTGTTCTGGTTTCAATTTAAAATGTCTTTCAAAATTTTCCTGTGTGGAAGGTGATCAGATCATAGAGGCATTATACTTATCAGAAGACTACTTCATTGCTGAAGCTATGGCTGAATGTGGCAACATTCTTTGGCATTATCAATATGGTGTTGGCTTTATAGTCATGCAGAATGCAAGAGTTGTATGGTCAGGGAAGTTTCCACTCAGATTTCAGAGGAAGGCCTCGGAGGCCAGCCAGTATGCACCTGAGAGGGCAGTGTATTAAACTACAAAAATGAAGATGAAAGAGCAGTGGTGACTCCAAGAAATTGGACATGCCAGAAATGTTGAATACCTGCTAAGGAAAGCCAAAGGCAGTAAGCAAAGTTATTCCAGGAGAAATGTCTTGAGAACTGCGATAAGCAAGGCCATAGAGTGGAGCTGCTCATGTCTTTGGGAACCCACAGCTCATCACAATTTGACCTGCACATTGGACACTAATCTGCAAGACTTAATGTTTGCCTTACTGTGTTATGGCCTTACTTTGGTCCCATTGGTTTATCTCCCCCTTATTCCTCTCTTTTGGAATGGGAAGGTTACCCTGTGCCTTTTATGTCAGCAGTGTTTAAATTTAAAAAAAAAAATGTTTCCAGGGGCTCACTGATAGAGTTTGCTTTATCTCTTAGAAGAGGCTTTGGACTTGGATTTTATAGAAATGCTGGAACTTTTAAGACTTCCTTCCCATGTGACTACAAAGGGCACTGTTGACCTTACTGACATGAATACATCATTTTTTTCTCTCTCTGTGCATCATGATTAAATGTGTTCAAAATGTTAACCTTTTTGGCTGAAATTTGGCAGGAGCTTTACTTTTTACTCTTTTCACTCTATGCCAATGATGGCAAACCTTTTAGAGACCAAACTGCAACCCCAAACCCACTTATACGTCACAAAGTGCCAACACTGCTATGAAACCTGAATACTTAGGTTTTACTTTAGCAAAGACAACTCATCCAACTTGTAACATCATCGCAGAAGGGCTCTGAATGCTTGCAGTGGCACATGTGCCACAGGTTCACCATCACAGCTCTATGCTTTCTCACATCAGCCCTAACAGATTTCTAGGAAAATTAGAAAAGATACTAGGATAAATTGGGACATGACTTTTTTATAGGAGCCGATTTGGTTTAAAGATATCTTACAAATTCTGCCTTATAGATATTGTGCCTTAGTACTTAAGAGGAGTTTTATTTAATTGATGTTTAATTTTGGTTTCAAGCTGCATAATATTGAAGACCAACATATTATGTGTTTAAACAACTGACTTTTTTCTTTTATTGTCCATACAAACGTGGCTCATGAAGGTCCAATAAATATTTGTTATTTCAAGTGAAAACTATCCAATTGACACTTAGCTTGTAATTGAAATATATTTCAAAAATGCATATTTGGATAATACAACCAATTTTATTGTGAGACAAAGTAAGCACAACTAAACCAATGTTCTCAATAATTGTGTTCAGGCATTCATTTAATCACTGTTTATTATTTAACGTGACAATTTCAGAGGTTAAAGGGATACCAAAGACCATCTATTACAACCCCTTCATTTTATAAAGAGATATATCAGGACACATAAAAATATTTTCCAAATTTAGGGTTGGTCTGTGGAAGATTTACAAATATGAACCAAAATGGCCCACTTCTTTAGATAAATGCTTTTTCTGAATTGAAAATACATCTTAATAGAGAAACAGAAAATTAAGAAGAAGAAAGGCAGTCTCCTAGAAATCTGTAAGGCAGTCATTTAGAAATCTCCAGGCTTTGATACATCAATATATTGGCATATGAAGAAATGACAGGATGTTCTCACCAACTTCAGTATCCCGGGTATAATTCATGTAGCACATTGAATCTGTTGTAAAAATACCAGAAGCAGCTGGCAAGTGTCTTCTCATTCTACTAGGAACATTTTGGATAAGAACTTTTCCAGCACTCTTTCTGTCATCCTATGTGGAGATTTAGAAGAGCACTCATGGATATTTTTATGAAGATATTTTGATTTTGATGACAAAAGCTGACTTTAGTCTGAAGCTTAATTGGGCAAAAATAGGATCAGCCACTGAAAAGAAAGAAGCAGATATGGGATTAGTATTATGGAGAGCAGTTTTTGAAATCTTGTACAGTTTGCTAAAAAAAATTTAAAAGTAATAAAAGCAAACCATAACATACCCATATTCCCAGATCATCATTCAATTTCTAAGTCACTAAAAAATGTTCTTAACTTCCACAGTTCTCTCATGCATTATCTGAGGTTATCCTGGTTTGAATGGTAGGGTAGAGTTTGGGAGAAAGTAGTTATATTTTACTGGACATATTTCATGTTGCAGAAGAAAAAAACAAAAGCAAAAAGGCAGACACAATCTCAAAATTATAGAGAAATTCAGATCTTCCAGAATATGGTTTAAAAGTAAAAAATACAGATTTTATTTCAAAAGAATGCTTAATGATCAGGAAGACATTTGTAATATATGACCAGAAATGTTGGTTAGATAAGGAGTTATGTATATTCTGTACAAAATATGGTTAATCAGAGTTATTTTAGCAATACCTGAGATTATAAGGAAGTGCATATACTTTTCCTATATTTTACACATAATCTATTATGTAAAAAGTAGATCTAAGCCCAGGATTGTTTTACCAAGGGAGGTTGTAGTTTCTCCTTGGGTATCATAAATATAGTTTTCCATCTGCCTGAAACTGTTTACGTGAAACATGCCTGAAGTCAGGGCTGGATCAGATGATCTCTGGAGGTCTCTTGCAGCCTTTAGAGTCTTTGTGAGAAATTTCTAATCAGCATGTTAATGAGTACTTTAAATTTGTATTCTGGTTTCCTTGAAGATAATTACCAGAAACAGTAAGTGAAGAACAGCATTTCTATGTGTCTATTTAAAAGAAGAATAAAATAAAGAAAAAGGAAAGAAAGAGGGAGAGAGGAAAGGAAAAGAGAAAGCAAGAAAAGAGAAAGAAGATTCTGCTTGAAAGTGAAAAAAAAAGAAGTAATAAAATGCGATCCACTGGATATCAGAAAAAGCAATTACCTGGGAAGGTAACATGGCTCAGTGGTCTTGGTAATGTCTAAGAAAGTCCAAGGCTACTGGTACTATTGCCTGTTCTCATGATGTCTTGCTGTGTGACCCAGGACAAGTCACTTGACCTTAGTCTCCTCATCTGAAAACACAAGAGCCCAGGAGTTGTGCTTGATTACCTGACTAATATCAAGGTACAAGAATTGAATGAAGAATGAAATTTCATCTTTGGCTTCATCACTGCTGCAGCAATGACAGATGAGAATCATATGAAGAATGTTAGCCCCTGTGCTTCATTAACTGACAGAAAAAAGTCTGAAAAACCTGAATGTTAAACTTTATAAACTTTTTAGGGGCTCTTATTTTCATAGACTTTATAGATAATAAATATAGCAAAACTTTATTTGGATTTCTGCATTAGTTGTGATATTATCCTTTGTGTTCAGCTTATTTAGTTATTCCAAAATTGGCCCTGGAAGAAAATGTATGAGGAAAACCCATACTCAAATAGGCCAGTATCTTTTCTTATGCACTTAGTTTTTAAGGGAGAAATACCTTTTGAATAATAGTGATATTAAATTTATGCATAACACTGAAGACTATTCTAAAATCAGCTAAATATTATACTTTTGATACCTTTTAGAGAAGACAACATTTTTTAAATGTATTAAAATGAATTGAAGCTCTGAAACATCTTTGCAAGGTAGGATCTTTGCATACAAATAATAACCATTTAATTTATTTTAATAAACTATATATTTTCATTAAAGTGAAAGAGTCTAATCTTATCTGTAGTTGCCATTTTGGTTTGAGCTTGAAATTTTATGCAGCCTTTTGTTCATAAACGTTAAAGACAGGGCAGGGATATCAGGAAATACTGCTCTACTTGAGGTTTGGGGAATCATAAATTCTGGTTCTAACACTGCTATTCAGCTTTTAGATGTCATTATACCTTTGTCTCACCATCTGTACCGTATGAATAATCATATCTTGCTAACTCACAGGTGTGTTGTAAAGGATAGGCAATAAAAAGTAACTCTGAATATACAAACGTTCTCAGGTTCAAGGCAATAAGGAAAACAAATAGTTAAGAGATACAAAGCAAACAGGTTAACTTTCTAATAAAACTCCATGAGAATCAAATTTAACCTGAAATCAGAAATATTTTCTAAAAATATTTACTTAAGTTTTCATATAATTTTATCTACTTTCAGATTTGGTGAGGAACAACAAAGTAGAAAAATATATCCTGACACTACACTATGAGACTATAATATAGTCTCTTACATGCAAGATCAGCAAAAGGTAGATTTTCACTCTAAGTTTAGGTAGTTTAACATGATGTGACAACTTTAATGAAAGAATTGAACAGTATACTTTACCTAAAAAAAGTAGAGACTATGGAAACTATAAGGACTTCAAAGAATTCCTTTTTATCTCCCTGTCTTGACATTTATTGACATGGCACACGTGAAATGCCTAGCAAGCTTTTGTATTCCTCCTTTATAAATTTCAGATTCCAAAGACACCAATTATAAATTTCTAATTTAGTCAGATACCTTCTACACCTGAATATTCAGGTATATTTAGAATAAAAAATGTCAGAAGAAATATGGCCACTAAGCACTAACTTTTGCTTGTTAAGAGACTATCCCCAGATATGGAAAAAAATCATTTTGATTCAAGAAATAACCCTACTTGGATATCACTAAGCAGATATTACTAAATGGCAGTAATTTTTAACATATAAGAGAAAGCTAAGACTCTCATTTTTTCTTCTTTGTGCTTGAGAGAATATTTACTAACAGCTACTGCCTGATAAACACCTTTGAAGTCTTAATGCCTTATGCTCCATGAAGAAAATCAGAGTTTGAAAATGCAGAGTTGGAAAATGATGTGTTTTCAAGTCCTTTCTTTTCTGTGGATTTCTGGGATGATTTTGTTCTCAATATTATTACTACTTTCTTTTACCAAAATCCTTAGCCTTTTCTTTTTGTGAAATATAAGCTTCTTACAAAAAAATAAAAAATAAATAACACAAATAAGCTATTAAGTACCTAGGTTTAGTATTAGGAAAATCAGAAGGAAAGAGCATTTCAAGGATGGATAGTCAAAACTGTTAAAGTCATGCACAGTGGATAAAAATTATGAAGCAGGGAAAAGGCCATTTTATTTTGTGATTATCATTTTTGACATTCAGAAATGCAGTTTCATTTGTATAGGAGCAGAAGGTCAAAATACATTGAGCTAAAGAGCAAGTGATGTGGAGAAAGAAAGTGGGAGCAGCAAATATAAAATACACTTCAAAATTTGAGATTGAAATGAAAAGAAGTCCAAGACACATGGAATATAACCTCTCCATTATACCTCATGACTTGTTGTAGTGTGTATAGCTCTAAGAATACTCTTAATTAGTGCATTCAAACATGCATAACTCATGGAGCCAAGAAACTTTATTGGGTTTTATCCAGGGTTTCCTCTAGTCTATGCCCCATCAGCCTTGATGAAATGTCCAAAAGTACTTTTACTTTAATAATTTATTGCTTTCCTTTTATCCATCCTTTTTCCTGGTGCTTATTCTTGAATGCCAATGTTGTACTTTGCAGTTAAGGCAAATTAATTAATTAATTAAGATTAATTTAAGATTTCGTCCTAACATTAGTGTAGAATAGTTTACAGCATCTCAATTCTTTCAAGTATAACATCTAAAAAGCAATATCTCTGTTAACAGAATTGGAAATGTATACATCAGAGACGTAGTTATGAAAGATGGTAGCACTATTATTTACCAAACTGATCTCAAGCTTATCTATGTCATAGTCACCTAGGGTGCTTATGTTTGTACACAAATGTGTCAGACAAGGAGCAAAAATGGGGGGTTATCCTTGGAAAGGAAAAGGAATATATTTGCTTCTGAGATAGAAGCAAAGAAAAAGAATCCATTCATAAGGGATGATCTTTGGAGAAAAATAACCACATGAGCACTTCAGTAGTTTATTTCTGACACTTTAATCCTCAGAACCAAAGTCACCTATTGAGATAGTAAATGGGTGAAATTGTCACTCAAGAAAAAATAAAGAAATTTTAGAATTTTTGTTGAATTACATAGGAACCAACAATATCTTGTTTATAAGGCATTTTTTTAAAACATTTTAATAGCTGACAGTGACTTACAATCACCGTTGGCTAAATCTTGAAGTAATTGGTATTTCCAGTACATATGGGAACTCTATTATGTCTGTTCACATTGTCACTTAAGTTGAGTTATGTGCATTTCTGAAAATGTCATCAAAAAAGATTATTCTGTGATACATTATTGGAACAATAAGTTATCTTCTACTTAGAAGGGCATGGAAACAAAGCAGTGGGGCATGAATTTGATATTAGTGAAGCAAATATTTAGCAGAGGAGGAATGAACACAATTCCATAATTTCCTGCAAATAATAAACTTTAATTAGATCTACAAATATAAGGTATTCATATATTTATTATTGGCATGCTTGTTAAAAATTTGCAATTGCATACCAAGAAATGCAACTATAGGCAAGGGATAATACTGTGTACCTCAGAATAGATTAATGAACTTCCAAAGCAATGAGAGCTGGTGTGACTAATTTAATTATAGCACAGAATTATCTTTAAAGTGTTTGACAGTCATTTGTCAGAAAACTCCAGCTAATTGAATAGTAGTATTTTTAACTTTTGGCAACATATGATTCAATTGAGGAGAGCAATTAATGTAAGTGTGGTCAAATGGAATAAGCCTATGAATCCTGGAGCAGTTTGACATAGGTCACAATTATCTTGTCACAACAAAATGCACTAAAAATGATCATTAACAGGGATGAAGAAAGGCAATGCTAACACCGTGAGGCTGTGTGTAACTGTCAATGATTAAACACATTTTCTGTATTGACTTTTTAACCTCAAAATATTTCTGGAAAAATACTTCCCCTAAAATATTGCTCTGTATTTGTGTACACATACATGAGCGCACACACACACACACACACACACACACATTCAAACACAAAGAAATAATGACTGAGGGCTGGGGATTTAGCTCAGTGGTTCCACCACCTGACTCGAAAGCGCAAGGTCCTGAGTTTGATCCCCAGTACCAAAAAAAAAAAAAAAGAAATAACGACTGAGCTGATAGACTGTATATATTATCTAAAATAGAAACCTAGGATCCATTTTCAATTGTCAGTATTTTCCTGTTTGATTTTAGTTAGTAGACGTGGATCAGCTGTGTTTAAATATAAGCTTAACAAAAACTATATAGTTGTTGCTGTCAGTAAAAGTAGACAGAAGCATCTTTATAGTTTTCAATCAACCAACCTTTGTTCTAAGGACCATTTGAGGAAGGACAGTCCTTTTCATTGAAAGAAAACTATCTCTTCACATCTACGGATAATATTCACAAAGGGCTTGATATCAAAACCTGCAGAATAAGAGTCTAATACTAAATTGGATAAGGGGTGGAGAGGAAGTGCTTGTATTATCTTTGATACTCCTCTGTAAGTAGAAAATTATTCCAATATAAAATATTACTTTTAAAAAAGAAAATAACAGTTACTAGATACAACTGGATCAACAAGAAATACCTGCAGAAGGAAAATAACAGAAAAAGTCACTGATGACTAAGTGAAAAATAGATTCAAAACACTGGAACTGGGAATGTGAATATATTTTGGGAATTCTACAACCATTGAAACTGAGAGTTAGAGAAATCATGTAATTTGCTCAAGTAATATAGCCTGCTTACATTTATCTTAATATGTATGCGTAAAATTTATTTTAAATTTTGGTACATCTAAATAAATCTGAAACAGTTATTTTTGTAAGTATAAAACTTTATAAAGGGGCCAGGGATTTAGCTCAGTGGTTTTGCCGCCTGCTGCACAAGCACAAGGACCTGAGTTTGATCCCCAGTACAAAAAAAAACAAAACAACTTTATAAAATGTGAGTTTTAGGAAAGTATTCCATCATAACTTAATTGGGAGCACTTTTTTCCTCTTCTCGGTCGACAAAAAAAATGATGCTTCTGAGAACTTAACACATCCTGGCTTAAATGAAGCACTGTAATAGGAATTTTTATGTTATCTGCCACTTGTCTTTCTTTTTGATACTGCAGATTCATCCATTTATATATTCTGTAATGAGTAACAAGTTTGTTTTAGGAATTCTACTAAAAACTAGGAATAAAAAGTTTAATGAGGCACAAGCTTGTGCTAAAAGCGTTCACAATCTAGTTGGCGAGAAAAGTAGAAGTAAATAATCATAATGTAATACAATAAGGGTGGCAGTAAAGGTATATGTAAAATATTACTACTGGAGCAGCTATAGGGAATTCACTGGCTTTGCCTGGGAGAGCCTAGGAATACTTAACAGAAAAGAGAGTAGGAACTAAGTCATGAATAAGATTCATTAGACAAAGAAAAAAAAACATATTTTGAGCAGAAGGAATAACATATGCAAAGTGGTGATGAAGTGACCTGGAATACTGAACAAATAGTGTGAGGTTCAGAGTGGCAGAAACACAAGCAGCAAAGGGACCTCCAGGGGTAAGCTGGAACCCAGCCTCTGAGATATCTTTCTTGCATTGATGAGGAGGTGTAATGAAAATTGCTAAAGAATTTTCCCCACAATTTGAAGCGTTTTACTTATTTTTTATTGTGGTAAAATATATATAATGTGATTTATCACTTATGAGTGTACAATTTCATAGGATTAAGTACATTAATATTGTGGTGCTAACATTTAATTTTGAGAAAATAATTTTGTGGAAGCAGAACATTGGATAAGAGTAAATGAATATTTCAATTGACTTAGATGTCCATAATTAGAACTGGAGACTGCTAGACAGAGACCATTAGGATAAAGTTTGTAGGAGGAGGATTATTTGAGGAGAATATAAATGAGCTCTATTGTAGACATGTTATGTTTGATATGCATATGAGACACCTGTGTGAAGCCCTCCAGTACATAACTGAACATATAGTTTAAAGCTCGGGGAAGATGTGGAACTAGAGTCATTAGCTTTGTTGAAGTAAACTGTCTTTTTTTTTTTGTGGTACTGGAGATCGAACTCAGGACCTTGCGCTTGCGAGGCAGGCGGTGGCACAACTAACTGAGCTAAATCCCCAGCCCTGAAGTAAACTGTCTTAAGGAACATACAAGAATGTGAAGAAAATGGAATCAGGGTAGACACTTGATGAGACCCAGCACTTAAGCACGCACTAGGAACAAAGTTAACAAATGACACAATTAAGAAACTAGAGAGAAGGACTGGGAGTCACAGATATTATAAAGATCCAATAAGAGAGGTATTTCAAGTGGCAAGAACATCTGAAAGCATAAAATATTAATTTAAAACCTTATATGTATATCTCACTGGATTTGACAATTTAGGAGATAAATACTAACTTTAGCAAGGGTGATTTAATAAGATTGGCAGGATGAAGTTATGAGCATAAGAAGATTACAGTACATGAAGAATAGTAGAAAAATAAATGGGTATGACAAATATAAGAATAATGGTAAATATTATTTATGTAGCACTTAGACCAGGTCAGATGTCATATCAACTGTTTTGTAATATTATGTCACTGAATTCCTCTGCTAACTTTGCACAGTAGACATCAACATTTAATAAAATAGCAAACTCAGAATTGGAAAAGTTATAACACTCATCTAAGGACATACAGCCTTCTGTTTTTTCTTGGAGTGCATGAATCAGGTTCCCATTATTGTTTATACAATTGGAAATAAATAAATAAATACTCAAGATATGAATAAAAGTAAGCATAATGCATTCTTTCAAGAAGTTTGGGCATAAAGAGAGAAAAGGACAGAAAAGAGTTATGTGGGTAACTGGAAAAGGTAGTACTATGAAGGTAAATTTTTGTTTTGGTGCTGTTGTCATTTGTATGGGAAAGGCAGAGTTGCCTTTAGATTGAGTAAGACTCAGATTATTTGAACTAGTTAAGTAAAACAAAATTCATAATGAAAGAGAGAAAAAGAATAATGAGTGGAATGAGATCACAGAAAAAAGAATAGAAATGCCAGCTCATGGGTTAGAGGTTTACTCTCTGAGAAGAGGAGAAATCTGAGAAATCTGAGAGGGGAAAAAGTTGCACAATATTTTACATAGATAACTGAATCTAGTAGAGATGTTAGGGAATTTTTCACTGATGTACATCTTTTCTAATAGTTTGGAATATGACTGAGGATTTGAAGAGTCAACATTTAGAACAAATGTTTCAGGGAAGTGGAGAAGAAGGTGTTATGGTTTGCATTTAGATGTCTTCCCAAAGACATCAGGCTTTTTCAGAGGTGGCTGAATCTAGAGTGTGTGATTGATTCATGTTGGCTAGGCCCGGGGGCACTAGGATTAAGGGTGTGAGTGCTACCCTCCCTAAGTAGTCTGAATAAGATAAAAGGCCGCCTGCCTCCCGAGTGCAAGGTCCCCTTCAATCCCCTTACCACAATTTAAAAAAAAGGGGGGGGTGGGCAGAAAGTCTCTGTTAAGGTTCTTTGTAGCTTGTGCTACCTTCTGCCTGCCACAAACAGTTTCTCCTCTGCAATGCCCCTTTGCCAAGCTACCCTGCCGTGGAGCCAGCTGATGATGGACTGAAACCTCCACAAACTGTGAGCTAAATAAACCCTTTCCCCTTTAACTTTGAGTGTCAAGTATTTTGTCTCAGCAATGAGAGAAAAGTAACTAAGAGAGAAGCTAATTTTAATAGTGATAATGGTGTACTTTAAAGGAGAAGCCATAACTTTGTGTGAATGCCAAGGGACATTTTAATATGATTTATCTTTCCCAGTGTATAAAATACAGTAATAAAAGAGTATTATAGGTAGTACTTGTATTCATCCATAAATATTAATTTGTTTTGAGAGTATAGAATAAAAATGAGAAAAGGAGAGAATTCCGGAAAGTGCTGAAAATGACATGCTGAATTAGGCACATAGACAGGTTAATTATTGAACTGCTAGCTGAGGTCATTGAAGAAGTATAATGTAGAGAAGGAGACTGAGAAATATGAAATTATAGGTGGTTGTGAGCATACTAGAATTTCAGAGCTGAAGCTTTCGAGGCATTCCTGAGAGTTTGCTGCTTTGAGTGGAACATCTTAAAAAGAGTTTTGCTAAAGAAGGAGAATGAGAAACCCTCAAATTAAAGTCATGTTTGGTAAATAAGTAGGAATTTTAAATAATTGGGAGTTTTACTTGTGGTTACGTAATTTTGACCCCAAAAAGTGAATATTAAGAATAAAATTCCACCCAAAACACAGAAACTCTTTGATCTATCTTTTGATTGCATTAAGATCAATCTTTCTCACCATTCTTTTTCTTACCATTCTGAAAATCAGTCTTTTTCCTCATCCTGTATTAGTCCACAGGGTTGAGTGCAGTTCCTGTTTGACTCCTGGTTCTGGTTCCTGTGGATACTGTTGCTACCCTTTTTCTAGAAACTTGCATTTCCCTCAACATTAAATCTTAGCTGTATGAAAATATCATCATTACTCTTCTCTTGAAGCATTAGTTTTTGTGTTCATGATCAGCCACTGATGATTGGCAATCATTTTTGAGGAAGTTTTTCATTTTTCTTGTATCTCTTTATTACTAACAACATACTTACATATTTGCATAGTATCAATTTGCCTAATGTACTCCATCGGCATTTATGTGACATTTTATTATTTCTCCTCTTTCTTCCTGCCTGCTGCCTTTAATTGTCACATAGCTTGAAAAACAAACAAAAAACATTTTTGATGAGAAAGAAATATATACCAATATCCTGGCCTACTATTGCCATGTAGGTAAAGGTCTGAGTAATAAGGTAAGGGGGGTTCTTATTTAGTTGTAACTGGTTCATATTTCTGAGTCTCAATCAAGAAATAGAGAACTACTTGAAAACTGAAATCTACATGCAATCAAGTAAACTATACCTAGAAGTTTCCTTCAAAGTTCTCATACTTTATTATAACTACTGTGTATCCATACAAACTTTTATCATGCTTCCTGATCCAGTTCTGAGGCTCCTTATCTTAAAATATTTCCTGGTTTCCACAGACACAGTTAATTACTTCCTTCTTTGTGTTCATAGAGAACTCTGCTCAAGTATATCATTTATCACTTATCACAACATGCTGCAAATCTGTTTATAGGTCTTATGTCCTTAGATTTTGACTAGCTTAAAGTTTGAAACTGCCTTACTTACATTTACTACCAATGCAGCAAATGTGTGGTATAATAATTTTTATGTAATTCAAAACAAGTTTTCAAACATTTTTATTACAGTAGAAAATACATGGAAAAAGTACATGACTCCTAAGTGTACAACGTGATGAATCACAAAGTATATCCTACTTTTATTATAAAGTGACCCACAGAATCCCTGTCGCTTCTCACTCTGAGGCTCCTCTTAGACCTACATTCTCAATCTCTCAGTCACTCTCTCTTCCTCATGCCCCGAAGGGATCACACCCACACTTGTACAGTAAATTAGTCTCATAGTAAATAGCAAAAACAAATTATACTTTTTAAGTCGTTTCTGTTTTTGACTAAAGGGCCTTGTGACTTCTTTACTTTATAATTTGTTCTATACACATATGAAAAAACACAAACTGATAATTTCCAGGCTCAGTATAATTAAAAATTGATTATAGCAATAAACATACCCAATGACCCTAGTGATGCTTATCTAATTTGAGCACTTAATTTCAGTGACCAATGAAGATATGTATGATATACTAAAAAGTAGCTGTCAGTTATCTCTCACTGTTTCAGGAAAAAAGGAAGCAGTTGTTTTTACTCATATCAACCAACTTGTAATTTTTAAGCTAGAAATTCAGTGGTTGTTAGAGACTGGTTATGTTCCCTCCAGGTTCATATTTTGAAGCTAGTGCCCAATATGAAAGGGCCTTTCTAGAAATAGAAAGGTATGGTCTTGGGGGGAGCACTCATAATGGAAATGATGCTATTATAAGAAATACTACTGTCGTGTCCCCCATCCCCCAGGAGGCCATGTGAGCACACAGCAAGAAAGGAAATATTAACAAGCCAGGAAAAGATGCTCAGCAGACCCTGATCTTGGACTTCAAATCCCCAGAATAACAAGAAAATAAATTTCTGTTCATTAAGCTACCCAGAGAATGGTATTTTGGTTATTACGGACATAAGCAGAGTAAGACAAAGGTATCAGAAATTAATATGATGTTTGGATCATAAGTTTTTAATGTATTTGTCATAGTTTTCAATTTCCTGAAATGTATTTAGGAAATATATGAGAAGCCTTAGAACTATACTACAATTAATATATGTATTTCTTTCTTAAAACTAATCAGCCAGGCATGATGGCCCATCCCTATAATCCCAGCACTTGAGTGTCTGAGGCAGGAGGAGGGATGTAAGTTCCAGGCCAGCCTGGGCTACATTGTCTCAAAACAAACAAATGAAAAGAGAAATTAAACAAATTTTATAACTAAGAGTTCAGTGATAGTTTCTTTTTCAAATAGTAATGATATAATTATAATATTGTCTACTTTAGGTATGTTACTAAAAGCAGTGGTTCTATATCAGGGTTATTTTGCCCCCATCCTCTTCCAGGGCACATTTTGGTTGTCGCAGTTCATGCTGTGTGTGGGATATGAGGGAGCACTAATGCATTAAAATAGAAATGGATAGAAACCATGGACATTGCTGAATGTCCTGCAAAGCACGGGACAGCTTCTTACAACAAAGAGCAATATGCCCCTAAATATCAAAATTGCCAATGTCGAAAAAGCTTAACTTTAAGGAATTTCCATAGAAAAATATTATGTTAACTTTTTGTACTGTATGGTTTTCAGTTGGATTTTGTGATGCCTAAACTTTGAAAGATATTGAATGACATGCACTTGTTTTTTGTTTTTCTCTGCATTTTTAATTTCAAGGGGGACTAATATCTATTTAAGGGATATTAAAATTAAAATACCTGGAGAAATCCAGAAACTGAAAATGTTCAAACACTCTTTCTGGTACATTTTGTCTTCTAAATTTCAAGGAAGGGTCTGTTTTGGTTTAAAAGTGCTTGGATTACACTTAGAATTAAGTAGATATTTACCACAATTATCATGAATGTTATTAATCATCAGAATATATACTTCTCTTATAAACACTGATGAATTTTATTTCCAAAACTCTGATATCATGATCTAAATTATATTTGCATTCCCTCTTGTGCAAATTAAAAATAAATGAAAACGTGTTCTACTGTAAAGGATAACAGACATAGTTTACTTTCTAGAGCATGAGTTATAGAATAGTCATATATTTGAACACTGTTTGGCTTTTTAAAAATGGTTACAGATAATCAGTGACTCTTTTATATGACTTTGCCAAAGGTAAAACTCAAACCATTGGTGTCACTTTAGCAGAAAAAATTGCTATTTACTTATGATTTACACTAAGGCATGTATATTAGCAAAGAAGGAGAGGAGGACAGAGGCAAAGACAGAGCACCAGAGGAGACAGATTACATGGGACTGTATATATTATCACCCTGAAGTCACTGGGGAAGGCTGCTAAATGCTCTTACAACTGTAATAGCCTATCTCATGTTAATTCTAGCCTGAAGCTTCCTGACACTTCTTGTTCAGAGATAATGGGGACAAAACTACTCTCTCTCTCTCTCTCTTTTTTCTGGTTGAACAGCAGACTTTTTTTTTCCCAAGGATGTCAAATAAATTAAGCAGTCTTTGCAAACAGCAAGACAAAAGCCTTTTGCTTTGTAGGAATTCCCACTAATAACATGCAAGAGTTATTACCCTTGATACTTAGTGGATTTTTTAATGGCTAGCAATAATCGTTTTGATTGAATATTGGCTTATAATAGGCTTGTAAAGGAATTTAAGCACCCTTAACTGCTTTCAACCTTAGCTTCACATGCCTAGGGAAAAATCCTTGAAACAATAGATCTTGTAGTCATTAACATGAAAAAATTTTATAAAAAAGAGAAGTTAATACCTATGGACCTCAAGAGTGAAGTCAATTAAAATTGACTGGTTCTATTAATTTTTAATAATTTAATACATTATTGATTCTTTCCTTTCAAAAAGAAAATTATTCTATGACAAGTTTTAACGTAGCCTCCTTGGTTATTTATCTCTCTGTTTTGCAAAGATATTTCATGATGTTCATATTTCTTGGTATACAGATCAACTGGGATTTCATGAAGTAATATACATATTTCAGATGCCTTCAACCACGTGAGAAAAATATTGATATATTTATTAAAAGAAATGAATAGTGTTTGAAATATTAGAAAGCAAGGTTGTTTTAATATTATTTTGTTTGATTTTTATGTCTCCTCAGTGAGAATGCTTAGAAGCTATACTCTGCTTTACTAGACTTTGTGAGTAAGACAGAAATACTCCAGAGGGTAATCTACCGAAAAATATGAGAAGTGATCCCACTCTGAGGCAATAGAATCCACAAAAACTCAGTTTCCTCAGCGCAAATGGCCTGCAAGAAAAGCATGTTGGAAGCTAGATTGGACTCTGAAGAATTATGAAAAATGATTTTTATGTTGTTTTATCACTTCCTGTCTATCAGAGCAGGATAGTATCAGTAATTGAAAAATATACTACTTGAGACCCTGGAGTCTTACTGCCCAAAGTATACCAAAGCACAAATCTAGAGGGAAGATGGTTATAAATTGTAAGGTCTGTATCTGCTACTCTTCCTGCTTTGAAGCGATTGCTGGTAAAAATGATGGACCATTTTTAGATTGCCAAGAAATTTACATTACTATCATTTTAAGTCACTATATAAAGAACTTCTGAACTACTCTTGCTATTTTATGATATACAGTATATTCTACTATTTCTTTACTTTTATTCATTGATGATTTTGATTTTATATGTGGAATTCTGAAATTCTTCTTGTATCTTTACAACATTGAAAGTGTGCAGTGCCTTCTTACATACATGTACAAAAGCTCACCAGTATATAAATTTTATTAAGGCAAGAAATTATATGAGTCTTTATTTAATAGTTTCTAAATTAGTAAGAAGATACTCACATATTCTTTTGCAGATTAAACAGGCCACTTGTCTTAAATAATAATAAAAATCAAATTGACTTCAAAAAGCATAATTTTAGGATATACTTCTTGATTTTTATGTAGAAGTTAATAATGATGACCCATAATCAATAGAATGTGTATGGTGTATGACACACATTCAACATGTTGGATTGAATATAGGTTTAACCACTTCCTTTACTGATCACAAGGGCAGATTTGTAAGATTTATTTCTGGGCTGACAGCAAAGTCTTTCACCTCAAAATGTAACCAATGGGGTAAGACAAACTGCTCAGGACGTAAATTAAGCATAGTTATTTTAAAGTAGTTTATATCATCACCCAAGCAGGCCTTTGAAACTTACAGTAAGTTTCAGATTGTCCTCACCATCCATATTAATGAGTGATCATATGTCTTAATATTTTATTTCTCATCAAGCTTGCTTCCTCCACCCTTCCTTAGTGGTATTATCTAGTCATTCTTTAAATATCTTAAGACAACAAGCCTCCCTTCTTCCTACCACACACCTCTCACAATGATGTCTTAGACAAGACTCTGCTGACACCTGCACTAATAGCAGGATAGATAATCTACTGTTAATTATCTCTCCCACAGCTTGCCTCCATTAGCTTGGATAATTGACTGTATGTATAACATTCATAAGCAGAACAACATGCTATAGAAAAATATAAGAAAAAAATGGATTTTTAGTTTACATAAGATGAGCTTTGTGTGGTGTTAGACATTACACAGCATCTGGAGTATAATCTTGAGTACAATCAGGGGTGTGGGAAGCACCTGCTTTTCCTTTGTTGGGGAAACCATTACAAATTTTGAATGAGATTTGTCAAAAGGATCAAAGTTTTGCATACATTTTTATTTGAAAAAACACTGAAGAAAGAGAGTTTCAATGAAGAAAAGTTATCCTCTCATGAGTGAGAGGACTGGAAGCACCAAATATTGATGACAAATAGTGAAGAACAATAACCCCAACTTACAGGGCAGCTTGGAGCCTAAAAGAATTCAGGGAAAACCAATCATTTACAAAATAATTGTGTGGAAGTATGTAATCTTTTCTGCATATTTGACTCAATCCTATAAACTGCTCTTGAAAATGTTATCTCTCCAAGGTGGGTGAATATCCTCATTAAATGGCTATCAAAATCAAGTATTGAATATTAAGCAATTTCTTCTAGCAGGAAAAGAGTAACATTAGAATTTAAACCAAGGGACCATGATGGCTGTGGATTTGCTATGATATGGTTTGCTATTTGTATCATTTTAACTGTCTCATAAATTGTACCTTAGATTTGTGTCGCTTTAAGAAAAAACAATAAATACACACATGTGAAATAATCATTACAAATTTACATTACCTTAAATACTTAAATAGTCCATACAGTGTATCAGGAGAAAGGGAATGGAAATAAATTTGATGTAGTTGCCAGAGAACTTCTTTAAAAGCCAAACTTTTTAAGGAATCCTCAGATTAGAAAGGATTAGAGAAATGTTTCACTGTAAAATAATAATATGACATTTCACATTTTTGTGTTATATCAAATTCAAACTTCTTTAATTTTCATATCTTCAAATTAATTTTTACAGTAAAGACAAAAGGTATGTCTAGATGGATCATCATGAGTACTTTAGATTGCTTACTAAGATTACTTGATATATTACTACTCAGGTTCTTGAGGAAAAATAGGAAGGGCTTTTGTTCTTTCAGACTTCTGATGGGTTGACCTTACAAAAATGAATGTACAAAAAAGGAAGTGTGAGACATAGTTGTTTAAAGCTTTTTAAAAATTCAGACTGTATCTTCCTTTGTTCCATTTTCTTGCTGGTAGAAGTATGCAAAGCAGAAAGGTTTTCATTTGTGTTTCTGCTGACTTGCACATTTCACACAATAGGCCTTGTTATTAAGGGCCTGATCATGGTCAGTGCAATTTGCAGTGTTAGCTAATTTTTGAAACTAGTAGTGAATTTGAAATTAATTACAGACTATTTTGGGTTCATTAGTGTCCATGAAGGATTTTATGTCTGTTTGTTTGTTTTTAATTGAGGATAGAGGACAAAAGTTAAAAAAAAAAAGGTTTTTCTCAACTGCAAAGATAAAGTGATACATTCTCCAACTGAAACAGTGACAATCATATGATAGCAGCAAAGACAATCAAATCATATGATTTGGCAATGAGTGAACATATGTTTTTATCCTATTTTCTATTTGTATGTCTCAAAGCATGGACTAAGAGGAGCAGTGAAATAAAGAAAATAGCACAATTTTTGAATTTCATGTATACTTACTAAAAGGGTCAAAGTTCTAAGTATTCCGTATAATCAAATAATTTATTAGGTTTGTGAGGTTAACTGCTTACAGCTAAGCAACTTGTAGCTTAATTGCTTCTTATACTACACTAGAGTTAGAAGTGTCTTTCTGGCTCCTATCCCCAAAGCAGGAAACCCAGCCTGAGGCATTGAAAGTACTCTGCAGGAAACAGTAGGTAGCATAATTCAGCCATGTCAAATTAATGTAGCTACCCTGGGAAAATAGATAGCATAATGAAGGAAGAATGAGGACATTCAGGAGAGAGAGTCCTTCAGGAGGACATGCTTTTGCTTTTATTTATGTACAGAAAATAATGATTTGTTAAAAAATAATATCCTACAAATTAATTTTGTGTGATTATACTTACCTTTTACATATTCATTATTCTTTTTAAATATCTGGTTGGTTCTCTACTGTAACTAAGTTTTCAAAAGGGGTATAGTGTCATTATACATAACTTGAACAAGGAAATATTGAATACATTTTTCTGTGTGGAGCTCAATGAATAAATCTTCTTTTAAGCTAAGTCCATGACTGCTCTCTACTCCTTTGGTTTGAAGTCATCTTCCCTCTTGTTAGATGATAGATTATCAGCAGAGGAAAACAGCAAGATTGTGTTCACAGTGATAGATAATAGGCTGAGTGAAAGTGTGCTTCTGAACTTGGTTGAATAGCCAGCCTTCTCTCTTGAGACATTTAAAATTATACTGGATAAGGAAAGAGAGAATGCCCTTCAGGGAAAATCATTTCCTCTTTGCATAGATAATCTGTCTTTTCAAGATTTTGCTTTGTATAAAAAGCAGAACTAATGATACACTAACAGAGGTATGAGAAATTGTCTTTAAACTCACAAAAGAAAAGTTGACAACTATGATGGGAAGTGAAAGTAGAGAAGAATGGTTTGTCCTCTAGCTCAGGATAGGACAGAGAACCCTTAGTCTCAGTTATACACATTACCTCTGCAGTAGATGCTCTATATAGTCTTTTAAGGACCACTTTTATAATTCACAAAGAAAAATTAGAGCTGGAGGTAATTCATACCAGTGGCTTCAAAATGATCTAAGTTGGTAAGTAGAAAGTATTTCACTTCTCTATGATTTCAGAAGTTATAGTTTGGTATCCTGCGATGACAATTTGAAAATCATCATGAGAAATTCACCAAAATATACAAAGTCCTGATATATGAGAGAGCTCCTGAACCACCATTACAAAAATACTCAAGGGAACATCTCTCAAACTAAGTTTCATATGATTAATGTAATTTCAAAAATTATATGTATTCAAGTATTAGCTTTATTCCAAAAAAAATCTTGGACACAAGAGCAGAGATGATTAAAAAAAAAAGATGGAAACCCATCTTATTACATTATTTGTTTTAATCAGCAATAGCAAATGAGATATGACCTGTTCCAGATATTTGGATTTCTTAATGCTTGTACTAAATAGCTTGTTGTTCATATCATAATAGATTGGACTCATTGCCTGAGGAGGGGAAACTGCATTATAATTAAAATGTTGCCAGAAGGGTTACTAGAGAATATTTCCCTAGGTTCTTCAGTTCCTTTTGCCAGAGTTCATTGTGTTTTGTAAACATTTATTTGGTTCATTGAAGAAACTTCTCAGAGAGCTTGATGTTTAATTGCCCTTTCTGAGAGAAGCATGAGAGCACTTTATATTATCTATTCAAGTATATTGTCTCTGAGGCTAAGAGGTCAGTTCTATTATAACTATATATTAGATTTTATAAATCTCAGAATATTGCATATAAAACATGTTCTACAGAACTTTGTGTTCATTTGGGGGAAAAGAATATTTGCATTTAAAAAAATCTGCAGAAGCATCTTTCCTTGATCCTCAAGATGGTTTTCTCTTCCCATTTTTACTTTACACAGTTCTGTTTGTTAGTCCAGATTCTTTGCCAGGGGTAAGAAAGAGCTTATCCTGGCCAAAGATCACCTCTCTGTCCCATGTTTCTTTCCAGTGTGTTATCTCTGGGCTCACTATGGCCTTCTTCAGAGTTGATGACTCAAGCAGCTGAGATGTAAGAAATAGGAACCACCTAATTGACTAGTGCAGGTACAACCAGTGATG
Organism: Heterocephalus glaber; assembly: GCF_000247695.1. The sequence continues at coordinate 3,521,477 of NW_004624789.1, read as the reverse complement.
GTACCCTCTGAATGTGGTTGTTTGCAGATACTCATTCTCTCTGCTCAATTCTATTTTGGATTCCTCAGGCACATGCCTTGTTAGCCTGCCTCAATCCAGGTATGTCTGAGTTGGGCAGTGGTGTCTTCGAGCACACTACTCCCTTTACTGTCTTTCCTTCAGGCTCCAGGAAAACCAAAGGCCTACTCCTCTGCTAGGATCACATTGACTTACACTAAACTTAAAAGGACTTCATGGTAAACCCAGTATCATCTTCTCCAAAAGTCAGAGAGCAACACCTAACTTTCTTTTTTTCTTTTGGCTTTGATGAAATTTGCTCCCCTAGCAGCCTCTTACCTCTGCATTTAGTATATTCCCTATAGACTTTTATGGCACAGCTCTGGTACGAGTCTCTGTACTGATAGGAAAAAGTTTTAGATAACTTAGTAGATTAAATATTAAGGTAGTTATAGAAGCAACATAAGTAATGTGTTTCTTTAAGATTTACTTTTCCCATAACTCTTGTTCTTTAAAGTGATGGTTATCTGACTCTTTAACCAGTAACTTCATTAACCTAAGAAAGTTACTATGCCTCGGTGAATTCACAATGTATACGTGCTTAACTTGTGTCTGTGACTTGTAAATAGAAACTGGAATTGTATTTACACATCAAAGACCGTTAGGGATAAGATAATGGCTAAAGAGGATATAAAAAGGAAATGCTGAACAAAGGGGCACGTGGATACTAACCAGACCAGTTTCTGGTGGTCCCACCTGCTTGCAAGTAAAACTTTTATTATTTTACCTGAATTATGTGTCTCCGTGTATTTCTTTCCAAGATTTCTGAAACAGTACTTAATACATTTCAAAGGCTATAGGTTTCCCTTAAAGACCCTGCCACTCAGCTTAGGTCAAGAGGGAAGAGCTACCCTTCCATTTCTAATGTGTATGTGTTTCCAGCTGAAGGGTGAGGGTGTATGCTAAAGCACTGTGAAGGTTTGCCTACAACCTTAAGGAGAAGTAGATTAAGCCAGGTAGAGAGTTGCAAATCTGGTTTTGCCACTGTCTTAGTAACCCTACATAGACAGCACTTAATTATGGAGTGTGGCCAAAGATAACATTTATCGTTTTGTTCTAGACCTTGTAACAGCTGGCTAGCTGAATACAGAATGGGTTGTGTTACAAAATCATTTTGCCTGCCTATATAGGTTTGGTTTTTATCCTGAAAAACATAAAGCATCATGTTAAGTGAATGTAATAAATAGTATTATGTTTTAGGAAGTTCTTTTTACTAACAGTGGAGGCAGTGAAAATTATCCAGACTCTAGGGAGATAGTCAGGGTACAGTTGCAGGCACTTAGTTACGTAACCTAACATAGTTACAGCCTACTACGCAAGAACTGTGAGGAAAGTGGGGTGGACTCAGCCTTGGAGACATCAAAGGATTAGCATCTGTATGACTTAGCTACTTTTAATATACAGAGAATAGATGGAGGCAACACTGAGAAAAATTTCTAGGCTTCTGGCTAAAAATTTCTAGTAAGTGAACATTTATAGAGAAAAAATATAAAAGAAGGGCAAGCCTGGGTGAAAGATGGTGGGGAAGACTCCTATTAGTTGTATAGCATATAATCTATTTTCTGATAGATTTCCCTCACCCTAACATGGCTACTATAGATAATAGTTGCCATCTTCCCATAATGCCCTGCTCCCTACCTAAAGCCACCTCAAGATGGCTCCTCCCACCAAAGGACAATCTTCTTCCCAACATGCCCCTATTCCTGCCAAAAGAGTAACCTAATACTTGCTCTCCTCCTAGCAACTAGTGACATCACTGGCTCCTTCAGTCCCTAGCTACTACCTCACTCAACCCCACCCCAGCTCCTACAAGCCCCACCCCAGCTCCTATAAAAGGCACTCCCTGTCCCGGCCATATTGCTTTCGTCTTTCCTTTGCTCAGGCAACCCGGCAGATTGTCCCTGCAATAAAGTCTTGTTATGGCCTGGTCTGGTCTTGGTTTTTGGCATTTTTACCTGACACTTTCACATCAATAGTATACTATGTAAATTCTCAACCAATTTTTCTCACACCTTTATAAAGATTCATGTTAAAAGGCTTTCACAAAGAAGCACAGGGATTCAGTGGTCTCTCTTACAACTTTAGATAGGATTCTGTTGCTTTGAATGAAAAAATGAAAATAAATGCTATTTTTGCATTTACATAAAAGTGACCAGAGTCCTCTATAGAATTATATATAATTTTCATCTAAAATTATAGGAACCTAGCTGAAATAGGAGCTTTATAATATATTAATATGTTGGAGTTTGAGAGGCCATCTTAACTGGGGAGGCATAGAATGAGTACTTTTAAATGAGCACAACTTTATTCACCATTACAATAGCTATTTCCATTCATCAAATTTAAAGGAAAGCAAGGGTTAAAATTTGGCTTGCTGGCATCAGAAGGCTTTAGATTGTAAATCTTGTGAATCAATAATTAAATAGTTTAGTTGAGTCGCGACTAAAATATTTTGACTTTCAGAAGCCAAATTGGATGTCTGCTATTTGCATGCTTATAACTTAGCTAACCTGTAGATGCATGAACATTGATAAATGGCTGTTGTTCTAAGCCACTAAATTTTGGAGTTGTTATAACATAGAGGCCCTCTATCAGTTAGCTTTTACTATGTTATAAACAAATAAATAAATTATTGCTGTGATTAATTTGCCCAAATCTGCTCTCTAAGATATTTATTGAGTTCTGATTGCAAATATTTCAATTATATCTATATGAGTCAATATCTTAATAAGTTTTGTACTACTAGAACAGAATCCCACAGGCTAAATAATTTATAAACAATAGAAATTTACTTTTCATGGTCCTGAAAGCTGGGAGTTTTAAGATCAAGGAGCTGGCAGTTAGGAATTACCTATTGCTGTATTATCCCATGGTGGAAGGTAGGAGAGAAAAAATATAAGAGAGAAAGGGAGAGAGGGAGAGAGGAAGAAAGGTGGAAGGAGAGAAGGAGAGGAAGCAGAACTCCTTTTATACAACAGACACATATCATGGCCTAATCATCTCTCATTAAACTCTACTTCCTTACATTGTTGCACTGGGGACACATTTCTAACACATTATTTTTGGGAGGTAAACTCAGAGCAATTATTAGAATTAATAGCCAATTATCAGAATAAGTACAAACAGCCAGTTATTCTCTAAACAAAACATCCAGAGTTTGCACATAGTTTATAACTTTTTACTTGTTTTATTTATATTTATTATAAATTATGCCTAATAAAACTTAAATTAATTTCAGTGTTTTCTAACTTTAGAATCATATTTGACTATTAGAGAATATAAATGATATTAATATTTAAAAAAATAAAACAAAGAACAGTGTCCTTCACTGTTTACATTTTAAAAATTTATTTCAAAAATAGGAGAGTTTTTGGCTACAATCGCACTATATTTGATTGTTCATTACAGCTATGTGAGAAAATCTTTCTACCCAAAATTAAATATATTCATATCAAAATTTAGAAAAAATATCCCTCCCCTATCTCTCACCTTCCATTTATACATTTAAAAATAAATTTTAAAAAGTAATAATCAGAGAATATGGCCACTATAAGCTCTTTTGTTCCACTGTCTGTCCATCATTAGTGATTGAGATTTAGCTAATTTCTATTGGGATCAGCAAAGAATACACTGTGACTAATTATCTAATCTATTCCTCCAGGGTTTTAGTTTTGGTCTTTTGTTCAATTAAAAATATTCACCTGCAGCACAAGCTCTTCTTTAGATTCCTTAAAAATATTTTTGTTATATTACCTAGTAAGCACAGTTTGCTATTATACTAATTGGCATGTTTATTTGAAATGCTTTTAAAAAGGAATAGCTAGTATTGAAATGGGTATCTTATCTTTCAATGGAAGAATTACTTTTATTCATAATAAAATTGTGGGTAGATGGCAATTAAATTCATTATAAAATTATTTTTGAAAGAAAAAGAATTTTATAATGAGCACAAACATATCTTTTGGAATCTTTCACATTTTCAAGGCTAACATGAACAAAGATAAGACAAACATAATGTGCCTATTCCTTTTTATATGCAATTTACTCATTGATAGCCACTGTAATAAGTAGTTATGAATGCCATTTTATTTAATTCTTACAACAACTGTATGGATACTTGTATAATGTTCATGTTACAAAGACAAAAATTGAGAAATAGAGAAGGGAAGTATATGACAATGACAGCTAAAGAAAATTGACCAAGTTTACATCAATAATAAATAGCGAAAAAAGAATTGAACCCAGGAAGTCTGATTTTATCAACCATATGTTGATAATTATTCTATAAACTATATTTTCTTCTTGGATTCATCACACTGTGGATATTCAATATTTGATCTCTTATTTCAGAAAAAATTTCTTTTCTCAAACCATTAGATAATATCCCTGGAATGGTTTATTTTCAGCTGTTCTTTATCATGTTTTTTTGTGATATTGTATGCACTGAGCTCAGATTTGATTTTGCCAAATTAAAGGCCTAATGGGATGCTAGATATCAGATAAAACTTGAAAATATCTTTGAAATATCTGCACATTTAGCTTAACCAATGCTAAGTACAGAAAAGTTCTACATTACTCGAATCATTACTGTCATCTATTTTCTGTAATGTAGAAAGTATATGCACATACATATTTTTTAAGATTAAATTTGATATCCCTAAAAGGATTCCAAACACTTGATTTTCTAGTTTCCTAAAACTCGAAGTGAAGCAACAGATGGAGAGGAGGACACGGAGAGTCGCCAGGGGTGCTTGCTAATTACCACATGCTAGTCTGCACACCAGCCCTGTATGGAAATTGTCAGTTGCATATTATATCTATCACTAATGTCATCTATTATCTGCAGGCTATTTTGAGAAACTAGGTACTTGCCCAAACTATTAACCACTTCATTTAGTCTAAAGTGGAAAGGAGGCTTTTATGAGTTGAAATGTATGGAGGTGGCTGTGAAATTCATAATTTAGTAATGCATCATGAATTCTTAAATTTCTCATTTAAATATTTTACTTTGTGGGCAAATATAGGTTCTCTTTCAAAAGTATAGCTATAAAATATTATCTGAAGGAAATAAAAAAATTATTCTAATGTGGCATAGCACCAAGTTATTATTTCTCTGTCAACTTTTAGCTATATTTTTCCTCAGGGCAACATTTCATGCTGTCATTATAAAATATTTTGACAGAACATAATTTCCATAAACTAAATGCTGTAAGGTTTTTTTTTTTTTTTTTTAAGATAAACTCAACTTTGGTGTGGAAAAATGAAATTGGCTCTTTTAAATGTAGGAAGTTATGTATGCTAGAAAGAAATATAACTAATACCTAAACGAAGTATACAATATCATTTTAACAAGATTCCTGCAATATTCTCTTAAGAATACAGCCACATTCTACAAGTAAAAGTACAAAAGGTATCCATATGGTAGCTAGAAATACAAATGTAGACATCATTATATACTGATTATTATTTTAAATCAAGAGGCAATGTTATGAAATATCAAGTATTTTGGCAACAAGTATTTGCAGATCCAACAGGTAAGACTTTTGGCAAACGAATTTGTGTGGCACAATGACCATGTCAGAGATGGGACGCCTGTCTGTTTTGCTTGTGACAGCAACAGCCTCCCATATCCCTTGTCTTTGCCTATGACTTCTTTCCTTATGTGAGCCATTGAGAATAGAATGAAGGAGAAAGGGTGAAAAGATTTGCTCACCTTTAGAAAATTAAGCATCACAAATACCTCAAGATAGGTTAAACAGATTATTAGTGTTTCAAGACGAGTATCTTTTTTTACTGAAAGTATCTGTAGGGTAAAGTCGGGGTTGGAGGGGGCTTACTCTGAAGACTTACGAAATTAAGGTCAGGCACAATGGTCAATAACAGGTGATATAAATTTGCTATGGTATGTTGGAGAATAAAACAAAAAGAAAATGGTTTTATCTTCTCTATTTCAAATAAAAATCCCAAGGGAAGATTTTTAAATCAAAGAAGGGGGAAATGAACAAGTCAACATGTGGAAAGTTCACAAAAGGAGAAATTCATTTGATTTAAACATTATCCAGTGTATATATGTATCAAAGTATTACTTGGTACCAAGTTAATGCACACTTAATTTTTTATTATTTTTTAATGCACACTTATTTATCTTTTTATATATTAGTTAAAAAGAAAAAAAAAACAAAGGGCCGGAGATTTAGCTCGGTGGTTCTGCTGCCTGCTCTGCAAGCACAAGGACCAGAGTTCGATCCCTGGTACAAAAATAAATAAATAAAAAAGAAAGAAAAAAAAGGAAATGAAAGGGGAGACCAAATCACTGTAACCTAAATAAATGCAAGTTGGCTATTATGTGACATTTTATAGGCATTAATTTTTTAAAAATATTTTTTACATCTGTCAATAGGGTGCTATCATGATCCTATTTGGTAGAGTTATTATATTAAATGAGATGCTACAAGTAACATTTAGTATGAAGCTTAGTATATTGAATAAATGTTAACTATCGTAAATATCTATGTGAAATATTGGGAACTAAACTTAAATATCATTTATTTAATAAATGTCTATTAAACACCAATTATGTACCAAGCACTGTTCTAGGCATGGGTTACATCTATGACCAAAATAAATAAACTACTGTTTTGGAACACACATTAAAGCCGATTCAGTTTGGATGGTTGGGTGGTGATCTTTTTCCTATCAATATGATTTCCTCTGGGAGAAGGTAACTCTGTTACAATATACCAGGATTATTAGGACATGATTAAACAAAGGAGTGCCCTTTAAGTATGCAGTACTGCTTGGGAGGGAGGTAATGGGAGTCCTGGATGGTGGAGAGGGACTGGAGCCACCAATGGGACTGTTTTTCTGTAGTTTGCTTTAGTAATCTAATCTCCTGATTGACATTTCCACATAGGACTTTCATGTATACACTGTTACTCCAATATTGCTTAAAATATTCTGTGAATCCTTAGGTTTATGAAAAAGAAATTTCTGTGGTCAAATATGCACAGCAAATACTGAAGATCATATTGTCTTGGAGAATGATAATGCATGATTGTAAAAAGTGTTGTGAATTCCTGCCAGAAAGAAATATTTAATTCCATGTAGTTCAGGATTTCCAAGAATCATTTCTATTGATTACTCTTCTAATTAAAATAAATAACAAATATAAACATAATACCTATAAACACCTCAGGGAACTAGCACTCCAAGTTGTAGCAGAAAGTTTCCCTATGTCACAAACACAGGCAATCCTTTACAATATATATGTGTATGTATATATATATACATATATTTGTTTTTTTTTCTTTTTTAACTGGAAAGTCTTGGAAAAATCTCATCCCCTATGGTAGAGGGGTCAAATATCCAAAAGGTTGTGGTGAAAGTCAATGTGTTTTGTAAGCGTTGGGAAACAGAAATTATTCAAAAACCTTGTCTATGACTGTTACTTATATTTTTATTATATCTTGTTATAAAATCTACTTGTAGTCCCATCAGCATAAAATAATTTTGTTTTTAACATTGTTTCAATGTCATCAAACTTTTTATTATATGCTAGTTACCAATTTTACCTTGAATAATTTATAAAATTAAATATTGGTTATACAGTATCTAAATGTGAGAACACAACATTTTGTTATTGAACTATAGTATTTTTTAAATAATAAACTTTTGAAAATTTTTCCTGTAAGATTTGAAGCAAAACAAGAATATCCATTCCTATTCCTCAACAGAGTACAGAAAATCTTAGCCACAGTAAGTAAGAAAGATAAAGAAATAAAAGGAATACAATAGGAAGAGAAGAAGTCAAACTATTCCTGTTTGCAGATATGTTTTATATATACATATGGAAGATTCTCAAAATTTCATAAAATGACTATTCAAAATGATAAATTCAGTGAAGTTGCAAGGTACAAAATCAACACATAAAACTCAGTAGTTTTTAAATATATTAATAATGAGATTTTTAAGAAAGAAATCATGAAAGCAAATCCCATTCACATTATTTTTTTTTTTAAAAAAGAAGAAACAACCAGGAATAAATGTAACCAAGGAACTGAAAGACCTCTAAATAAAAATTTCAAAACTCTGATGACAAAAATTAAAGAAGACACACATACTCCTGCACCCCAAATTGGAAAGACTAAAAACTTCTTCAATATTCATAGACTGGAAGAATTAATATCATTACATTTCCATTTTATCCAGAATGACTTATAGAGTGAATGTAATTCCCACAAAAATAAAAGTACAATCTTAAAATTCATATGGAAGCAAAACCAATCCAAACAGCTAAAGTATAATTGGGGAAAATGATCAAAGCTGGAGTCATAGTATTTGATTTCAAAATATGCTACAATGCTATAGTAATTAAAACAGCATGCTACTGGCATAAAAATTGTCACACAGATCAACAGGAAAGAAGAACATGGCTAGACATAACCCCACACATTTACAGCAAGTAATTCTCCACAAAGGTACAAAAACCCATATATTGGCAAAAGGACAACCTCTTTAATAAATGGTTTGGGGAAAACTGGATATTCACATGCATGAGATGGAAACATGACCTTTATTTCTTAGTCTGTTACAAAATAAACTCAAATAGATTAAAGACTAAAAGTTAGAACTGAAACTATGAAACTACTAGAAGAAAATATAGGGAAAACCCTTGAAAACTTCAGTATAGGAAACTTTTTTGGGTAAGCCTTCAAACTCACAGAAAACAAAAGTAAAGACAGACAAATATAATAACATTAATCTAAAACACTTCTGCACAGGAAAGAAAACAACAGAATAAAGAAACAAACTTCAGCATGGGAAAATACTTTTTAAAACTATGCATCAGAAAAAAGATTTATATCCAGAATATAAGTGACTTAGAAGCCTCAATGAACAAAAACCCCAAATAATACAAAAGACAGGAAAGAATATGAATCAACACTTAAAAAAAAAAAGAAATACAAATGGTCATCGAATATATGAAAAACTGCTCAACTTTTTCTCAAGGAAATATAAGCTAAAATAACGATAAAATATCTCAGCCCAGTTAGAAAAGCTAATATTAAAATGACAAGAAATAATAAATGCTAGCAAGGATGCGGAGAAAAAGAAACTGTGGTACATTGTTGATGGGAATGTAAATTAGTATGACCACCATAGAGAATAACACAGGCTAAAAGTAGATCTACCATATATGTTCCAGCTGTTCCACTTCTGGGGACATATCCAAGGAAATGATATTACCATAAAAAAGAGATGCCAGTATGCCCATGAGACATGGAATCAACATAGATACTCATCTGCAGGTGAATTAATAAAGAAAATGTTTTACACACACACACACACACACACAATGGATTACTGTTCTGTCATATAGAATAATGATACTCTATCATTTGCAGCAAAATAGATAGAGGGAATTATGTTAAGTGAAATAAGTAAGACACAGAAAGACCAATATAACATGTTCTCTCTGTGGATGTTTAAAAACTTGATTAGAAGGTATAACAGTGATTACTGGAGGTTGGAGGTGGTAGGTAGAAGGAGTTGACTAATTTATACCGAAACACAGTTGGATACATTTAGTAATGTTCTAGAGTTGTATAGCATAGTTCTACTATTCTATAGTTCATAAAAATCCCATTTATACAAAATGAATAACTAGAGTACAGAAGCCCAAAGGCACTAAACAAAAAGCAGTGATGAAGAGATGGAGATATTTATTATCCTGATTTGTTCATCACACATTGTATACATATATTAAATTATCACACTGTACCCCATACATTTGAACAACTAAAATAATAATAAAATAATAAAAATAAATATAATAAAAATAATATGCTTTATTATTTAAAATGTTATATTTTATAAATGGTATTAAGTTAATACTGTGTGTTTTTTCTTGTATAAATTAAACTTCAAATGTATAAAATTCAAATCATAGGCAAGACTACACAAATTTAAATAAAAGTAGTACTTAGAATAATATAAATCAGGTAACCCCCTAATAAGTGATAAAATGCCATTATAAATACTTCCTGTCAAATAAAGTGAATTAGTAATCTTATGGAAAATCTTGACCCTTACTAGTGATAAGAACACAATTTTTTAGCATAATAATTTTTAGTGAGCTATATAACATCATTAATATGTTTTAATGGATAGGAATGGATAGGAATTTTTAACTAATATTTCAAATTGATAGATTTCTTTTGCACAGCAATTTATTTTTGTGCTTATTTTATTTTATTTTATTTTTTGTGCTATTTTTTAATGCTTAGTCACTTAGTCCAATAATCTGTTTTCACAAATTCTTTGCCTTAAAAGGAAAAATGAGTTTCACTATAAATTTATTAAACATCTGAAGTAAAGATGTTTATTTTACAGAGCTTATGCATTTTGCCTTTGTCAAGTGACAAGAAAATATTCTTTTGCCTGGTTTATTAATTTAATTTTCCTTTATTTCAAAGAAGTATTTAGTTTACTTAATTTTTCTAATAAATCTTGGATGAAAATATAATTATATATTTTTGTATGTTTTAAAATTATATATCAATTTCAGTGTAAAGACTACTTTATTATGGTCTCACTTTCTTGTGTCCTTTTTAAAATACTCAGAACAACATTTTAAACACTTTTGTGAGCTCATTGCCATACAATTGGGAACAGAATTTCACTTATTTATCTTTAAACCTCTATGACTAGCCAGGTAATTGGCATGAAGAAAATATGTAATACACATTTGTTGACTAATGTATAAAGAAACAATTTTTAAATATTAATCTCTTCCATTGGAAATTTTGCTTTTTATTTTCTTCAATCATGTATTCTTTGTATCTTAGTTTGGTTGCTTTTATTTAAATACATTCAAACCCTAAGGGATTATTTCCACCTAATTTTATTCAGATGTTTCCAATCTTAAAAACAAACACAATCTTTCAAGTCATCTACCGTTACTAATTTTTCGTTTTTTTTCCATAAATTTCCTTTTCTTTGTCCTAACTTCTGGAATATTTAATGACCTAATATTTTAAAGCTAAATGAGAACTTTGGTGATAAGAATTTAGAGGGGTACAGAAACTCAGTATTCTAAAAATATAGATGTAATATCAAAAATTCTTGTGGGAAAGTCAGGACTAGAACCCAGATCTCAATTGTATTGCTTCATTCTTCTTCTTGATAAAATCTGAAATTTTGGGTTTTGTGTAGCCCTCCCTCCCTCTCCCTCCTCTCTCTCTCTCTCTCTCTCTCTCTCTCTCTCTCTTTCTCTGTCTTTTCATTTAAGAACCATATACTGAGAGCATACTTGTCAGGGCCTGTGAGGGACAACAGTGTTAAAATACAAGAAATACAAAGGTCAGTATTCAATTTGAATAGACTCCTTTGGTACTTAGGAATATGGAAATATTTTCTTTCTCGCTCATGTGCAGTAGTACTCAATTCATTTCAGATTTGTTGTTTTATGTCTTAAGCTGATTCAGCCTAGTGTTTAACATAGAGTTCCTCTACTATTTTTTAAATTATACCCTTCCCTTGAGAAACTTGATTAATTCATATTGCTGAAATTATCACCTTGGTGCAAATGACATATGGTTTCATTGTTTGGAATATATCCTTGAAACACTAATAGATTTCTTATCTTGGAAGCCTCTTAATGCTTTGACATTAAACATAGGCATTAAAAAATGTAGCAGTGTTAATTGAGAATGGTAATCAGGATGTCACCATTGGGTCCTATTTCGTGTGAGTTAATGTAATTCAATTATGTCTGGCATCCTTAGAGTGGAACCTTAACAATGAGCTATTGTTTTAATTTTATATCATTCCTACATAAAAATGCTCTTTGTAAAAAAGCAATATTCAATGTTTTTGAAATATAAAAAATACTTAATTACTACTACAATTAATATGAGTGTTTACCAACATACCCAAGCTCTCTCTTTCAAGATCAACCACTTTAAAAGAATATTTTGATTTTTAAATGCATGTACTCCTTATAATATTATTTTCTTTTAATTATTTAAAGAAAGTCATTTTCTCCTGTGTTTAACAGTTCAATATTTTAGAAAATTGACAATCAGAAGGAACAATATGATTATTATTAATAATTAATAATAATAGCTGATGGTCCTAAAATGCTCATTTTAAAAATTGGTATTTAAATCTAGGAATATTCTATAACAAATTCCTTTTATCCTGCCTTACAGAGACTCTATATTAGTGTTTATTTCTCTAGAGTATAAAACTGGAACCAAGGGTAGAAATATGAAGGCAGTGCAAGGGCTGTTTAAAAGAAGTACTGAGTTAATTGTAATGAAAGTCATCAAGGCCAGTGAGTGTTGACTCTGGGAAGCACTTAACAACTGGTATCTTTAAAACCAATAACAGGAAATTGAACCATGGCGACTAAGTCTGCTTATGTAATTCTGGAAAGAGTAAATCAATTGGGAAGGAAAATTGCTGATGTGTTTTCAAATATTTGATCCTGGCTCCCTTCTCATGACTTTTATCCCTTACATTTTCAATTTGTTTTGTTTTGCTTTTAGAAGGTGATATTGCACCCTTGTTCTGCTTTCTCATCAATCATTATCTGTCGATCTTCTCAACTTTACTTTTCTACTTGCAATACTTCAGACTAGGTGTCTCTCTTTGTTTGCTCTTTTCCAACTCATGCAATGTTTTTTGACTCTGCCTCTTCAAAGACCCATTTTATTTGCTAAAATTGTCCTATAGGACAGACACTCTGATTTAGCTCTTTATCAGTTATGGAACTTTTGACTACAAATTACAGAATACACCAATTTATACTGTCTTACACATTAAGGAATTGGGATGTTATTTTACATAATCCAATTTCATGTATAGAGTGAGACATTAGCACAATATGATCAGAAGCTCAGTCAGGTCATCAAATGCTTCATCTGTTATCCTCTGTGCCAACTTCACGTGGAGGCAAATTAAATGATCATAACTCTTCTAAAAAGAAAACTTTTCTCAAATGTCCTTATCCAAATTCTCAATTTTCATTTTTTACATTGTACTTGGGTGTTTGAGATTGGTTTAGAAAGTCAATTTGGGCCATTCTGTCAACTGCTAAAATCTTAACAGCACATAGGATTTGACTAGTTCATGAATATGTTCCCAATAGTTCGATATTTCATGGCATGTAAGAGGATTTCACTATATAATCTTGAATAGATATTCATATCCTTATGACTGCTACACACTATAGGTAACTATAAGTCTTAGAGATGATAATATTCCCAACAAGTCAACAGAAAGACTGTCATCTGAATCTCCCTGTGCTTTTGTCAGCTCCATCACAACCCTATACCTGTACTCAACCCTGCCTTCATTCTTAGACCACCTGAATTTTAAGAGTATAAGCCAGCTCTTCTTTTAATTTAACTCCCTCATCAACATAATGGAATTAATAATGCCCAATCAAAGAGTGCTTGTGAGCATTAGAAAAAAATGTATGCGCATCATTCAACACAGTACCAGTTACATAAAAGCAACCTGACAAATGGTAGTTTTTGCCTCTGAATTCTTTAGTGTTCAACTACCCTAGATCAAGTTATCTTTTTAGGCTCAATCCTAAATCCTGAGCCATATTTGTGGAAAACCTGATATGAGACCTTGGGTCACAAAGCTGACATTTGAGCCTCACAAAATTTTGAGCTTTCTTTTTTTTTTTCTTAAATTCTTTCATTGGTATATTTTAGGTATACAACACATTACATTTATCATTGGGTGCTTGTACCTGTACATGATATATCTTAGTTCCTATTTTTTCCCCATTACTTGTGTGCCCTTCACCCTCTCCACCCTTCCCATTTACATAGACTTCATTTCCATGTTTTTTTCTGTTCTCATAATTTTTCCTTTCTATTCTTTCCTTTCCCCATTTCCTCCAACCACCTCTACCCCTATGGACCTTTTCCTATTTCAAAGTATCAATTATTAGTTATTAAACCTTTTAATCCTTATTTACACTCTTAGTTTCTCACACTAGAGAAACTATTCGGTATTTACACATGTGTGTCCTATTTATTTCACTTAAGAGTATGGCCTCAATATGCATCCATTTAGCTATAAATGTCTCTAGTTTCTCATTCTTTATGGCTGAGTAGTACTCCATTTTAGAAAAAAACCCACATCTTCTTTATCCAGTTTCCAGTTGATGGGCACTTGAGCTGTATCCAAGCTTTAGCTATTACAAACTCTCCTGCTATAAACATGGGTGCACATATATCTCTGTGGTATGATTCTTTTAATTCTTTTGGGAAAATACCCAGCAGGGGAATAGCTGGGTCAAATGGGACCTAAAATTTTGAGCTTTCTACAGTGTCCTTCCTCTGAAGATGTTTTTGGCACCAGAGTGTCTGTAGTCCAAGTCCTTGCTGAACTTGTCACTGGTCCCAGTTTCTGCTCTGGTATACATTTTAGTTAATACTCTCATTTCCCAACTAATTCCTTAGTTCCACCAGAATAACCAATTTGTTTTGCTCTTATCTGGTCCCTGACATGGGAGATGAACACCCCCTCAGGACTCAGGTGGTGACTTAGGTAGAATATCTAAGTCTTCAATATATCCTTGGACTTCTGAAAGCCCATGTGTTTTCCTTGCTAACTGGACAGGAAAGTGACATCTACCTAGATTTCCCATCCTTATGTGTCTATTTTGCTGGTATATATCATTTCTAAAACTTTGAACCTCAAGCTTAGGTGTTGACTGAAAACCACCATACTTTATAATTCTGGGGAGCATGTACACCACCCAATGGCCAGCAAAAGCCAAACTCAGCCATAGCATGTGACATTCTTGTTGGGGTATTTCAAATGCTAATCTTTGGCTCTATTTCCATTTTTCTGGCATTCTCAACCTTGTTTGTCCCCCACTTTGCATATTCAACACTTCCCACTATCCTTTCTAATGTGCATAGATTTAAAGAGGTATAGAAATTCATTCTCTTGCATTGTTTTTAAGAGAAAAATATATTAGTAAGTATGATAGAAAGTCATTTTGAAATGGATGGCAAAGAGGGAAGGAAAAAAGAGGAAGACTGCTTATAGTTTTATAACTTAGAGTTTTAATGTCAACAATCATGATTGGTAGTTTTCAACTCATGATAGTTTTTAATTATTTCTTCCATCATTCCCTTTCTTATAATCTCTGGCTTTTTTATTGTTTTTTGTTAATAAAGACAATTCTGAAGGAAAATGTTATCTTGTGTTATGGCTTGTGTTTAGATGCCCCCTCCCCCAACCCTCATGCGGTCATAGGTGGGGCTTTTTCAGAGGTGGCTGGATCTAGAGTGTGTGATGCTGGAATTGATTCATGGTACAATGCTAGGCTCAAAGGCACTAAGATTAAGGGTGTGAGTGCTACCCACCCTAAGTAGTCTGGATAAGATAAAAGGGGCAAAAAGATGCTGTTAAGGTCCATTGTTGCTTTTCCTATCTTCTGGCCATCATGAGCTGTTTCTCTTCTGTAAGGTCTGTCTGCCACGCTACTCTGCCTTGGAGCCAGCCAATTATGGACTGAAGCCTCTACACACTATGAGCTAAATAAACCTTCCCTCCTTTAACCTTGGGTGTCAGATATTTTGTCTCAGCAAGGAGAGAAAAATAATTAAGACATCTTGTTTCAAGTAGGCAAACTTCTTTTATTAAATAGAGCAACTCAGATATGTCCATTGGTAATTATCTGATGGTGAAATACGTCATCAGTGTGATAGTGAACTGATTATGTCAATTTAAGTGAGAAACATTCAACTAAATTGGATCAGCATAGTTCTGGGTGTGGCTGAAGGGATTTACTGAAGACAGAAGGCCTACCCTGATGGTGAGTGACACCAACCAATTCTTGCTGCCTGAATAGAATAAAAGGGAAACAAGAAGGAAAGCTCCATTGTTTTTTCAGGGGAGCTGCAGTCTTCACCTTCACCTTGGATATTGTCTCCTAGCTTCCAGTACAGACTCATCAGCTTCCAGCACAGGCCTTTCAGTCTTTCAGTGCAGATCCTTTTGCCTCCTGATATGGACTCACACAAGACAGTACAGTGATCTCCAGGCCTTCAACTGGATCCTTCGGATCTCCAATGCACAGACAGCTCATTTGCACTCTTCCACACCTGACTCTGCTGGTGGCCATTGTAAGCCAATCTTATAAATTCTTGTATATTTGTATATCTTGGATTAAATGTTTCTCCAGTAAACACTGATACAATCCTATCTATACAATCAGGTACAACACTATCTGTAAAGGACTGATGACAGAATCAGTGTATACATCCCTCCACTCACAGGATCTAGTGTATTGATTTATACGCCCTTCTTCCTGCTCCATCTACTTTTGTTTTCCTTAATCATCTTGTGAGGAATTATTTTTTTAGAGCAAACAAAATTAATTTTTATTTTGAAATGGATTATAGGAGAGCTTCAGGTATATCTCCTACATGTGTCACAAAAATTCTTTGTTTTATCATAGCATGAATTTTCCCAGTTTTAGAGAGGAGATTAAATGAGCAAGGCTATAGTTATTCTCAAGTGAGATATCTTCTCACAGAATCTATATAGAAACCATGGATACTCTATTAACACCAGTCACATGTATTCATGTACACAAATTAACATATTTTATTATATATATACATACATATATAAATGCTCTTTCTGTAGTTGGATCTATTCATAATTGTGTCTGCATGTATGCCCATTATGCCCATGTACGATTCTAAATCTATATCATTTTTAATCTAATACTTTATGAAGAATAGGGAGTCTTCCTCTATTATTAATTAATAAATCCCAAATACTCAACTGACTCATAGCCTGGAATATGGAAAGAATGTTACCTATGTTTCATAAAATATTTGGGAGAGCTTGTCCATTAGTGTTTTAATGAAAACAGGGAGGTTATTAGTGATATATTTGTCCCATTGGTAAGACAGAAGTAGCTCCTAGAGCTTGTCCCCTGCCCCTCCAGTTAATTAATTTATTCACAGGGACTTAACAATAGGTCTTGTGCAAAGCCCACTGCTGCCAGCCTTCAGTGTCTTTGAATATAGAATCTGGAGACCTGAGATTTTCTGGAAAACAACTGATTCTTACTTTTAGGCAGAAATTTAGAAATAGTGTGGGGCATACCTGGGCCTATGTTTAATAGAAAATAAAGGGATTTTGGCATCCCCCTTACTGAGTTTTCTCTTTTGGTCCATAAATTATTTCTGCTTAATTACAAATAACAATAAAAATAAGCTCTCATTCAGAGGGTAGATATCTTTAGTATTGCTAAATTCATGAAGAAAAAAATTATAATCTGTAAAAAGCAAAGGTTCATATTTTTGGATGGGTGATAGATTTTCTGATTATTTCTTAATAATGGTTAATGAACTTTAGTATATTCCACTTTTAATTTTGTGAGAAAAAAATCAGGGTGAAAGACTAAAGCAATTATTTAAAAATCAAAGGTAACAAAGATGCTATGGAATAGAGATTTCTGGGCTTCTGGTATGGGTTATTAAAAAACATAGAAATTGGTAAATACATGGCTGGCACATTCAGCTACTTTTTATTGGATCTTCTTTCTTCTTTTTAAAACTGTAAGGTACAAACAGTTCAGATTAAATACCAGAATCAAATTAAATGGTTTGATTTTTGTAACTGAGATAATGTAGGTATTTTTAGTGGTGAGAATTAAATTGATAATCTCATGTCTAATTTTTTATCTTCCATATAGGAATCTCAACTATTTTATATAGCATTATTTATTGCTCATGCATCACTCAATCCTTAATTTTGTTTCCAGAGGTCAACCCACTTCTCTTTCAACAGATAGCAAATGGTGCAGTGTTGGCTGCATGCCTGCATCTCTGACTTGCAAGGACTGCACTCACTTCCTTTTAAAGAAGAGGACATTTCTGTACCCTCACACAAAATTCAACTGGAACCAATCTTCAGTTGGCTCTCTGTTCTTGACTTTAGCAACACGCCCTGATGAAGAAATGCTGACATGTGCAAGATTAGCATGAAGGTGAGAGAGAGGAATGGAATCTAGCCAGTAAGCCCTAAACTTTTGTGTGTATGATGAATATTTCATGGATAGCTGCATATGGGATTGTATGTGTTTTTTAAGTATGTATAACATCTGGTTCTTTTTTCACTGAAACCATGTGCAGTCCTTTTTTTTCTACTTAAGAGCAGATTTTCTATTGTTTCATAAATAATTTTGCATTTGTAGCAAAGGCATTTCTATTAATTCAGTCTGGTGCCATAAACATATTCTGTGGAATGGATGTTGCCATATTGTTTATTGATCTCTCCATTTACTGGCTTTATGTTCATCTTTCGGCAATTATCACATCAAGTTTTTTGGTCATCTGGACACAGATATTAGATACTGAATGAACTCCTACCAATTATATCTTTTTTTACCTTGAGTAGTTTTTGGTAGGTAGTAGGTAGGAAGGGAGAAACAGAATTTAAGCCTGTTTCATTTTTGCAAGGAAGGAATAATATATATGTAAATGATTCTGCTGCTACCCTCCACTTAAAGCAGCAATACTATGGGAAGTATCTGAGATGCCACAGCAAATAATACACTAGCAGAAGGACTCAGCTACTTGTTGGGGCTGAATTTTGTTACTCAAATGAATATAAAATGGACCCAAACTTTTTGTGACTATATAGAAAAAAATAGAAATGAAACTTAACTTGATAGTTTTATAACTAGAATGATTTAGATTTTTTCAGTCATATAACTGAATTCTTTATACACCTTCAACCTGAATTCCCATTGTGATTCAGAATGAAAAACTGAATCATAAGGCACTGTTCCATAGCACCCTAGATGTTGTCAACCCTGCATGTTTACCTTTATGCTGAACTTCAGTTCTGTCTCAGTGTTACCTCAAAATTAGCATACTTAAAATGGAAAGCAATAATTTTTCTACTAAACTAGTGTTTCCCAACTTTCCTTAATATTAACAATGAGTCCATTACTACTTCACTGTTTCTTCTGCTGCTAGTTCATCTCCTCCTCATCATTTTATGGCTTAATAGAGTCACTGGTTACCTCACTGTTGTGCTAGCTCCCATCTCTTTTAATATGGTCAGAAAACAAGTGTACTGATAGATTGTAATATTAATCACCCAATTCTAATTAATTCTATTAATCATTCTAATTCATACAATCCCCATGAAATACTTTCAGTGACTGTTACATCTTAAACTTGACTCTAATGGTATTACACAGTCCAGGCAAAATTTACCTAACTGTGCTCCTTTGTCACTATGTGGTCTTCTTAAAGAGGCTTCATAGTTTGGAAAGCAACTGCTACTTTGAGCTAGGTGATACTCTGTTGCTTTCCAAGTATAACCTTACAGTTCATACTGTTTTTGTCCTTAGTATAACTCATTGCAGATTTGTGCTGCATTTGTTTTATTAATCTGCACAATAGTCATAAAATATTTGGGATGTACTTTCTGTACTCCAAGACCAGCTTATCAATGTCTGTTTTAAATTATACCTCATTCACACATTCTTTCCTGGTCACCTAACTCCAACATTTAACTGTGTATAGCAATGTCAGAACCACTTATTTAGTATCCTAATTTGTAGGCACAAATTTCTGTTTTTCTATTGATTTATGCTTTTTATTAGATTGTGAGACCCTGACTAGAAAGATTAGTCTTGCACCACTTTGTTTCTCCCATTTTGTATGATCACATGTCACTATGCATGTTACAGATATCCACTAAATGTTTATTACAATAATAATGATTAATGTACAGATGCAAATTCCTTACAATGTATATCTAAAATGTACCAATAAATGTTTTGCTTCAAAAATAAAAAAATAGTGTCAAAAAATAATGATTCTTTAATTTCACCACTTGGATAATTCCTGGTCAGATTTTAATACTCTTCAGATCTAACTGCTACACCAAATCCTGCCTGACTGTGAAGTCTAAATAATGTCTATGTTCTTTGAAATTCTTTTCATACTTCTAGCCAATTTCACCTTTTTTTTTCTCACTATAATTATATTACAAACTGTCTCTGTTCTTTTAAAAAAATTCTGGGTTGATAGAAATTGTTTATATTAATTATAATTGACTAGTAGCTCCTCTGAAAACATTCGATCTTTTTCCAGTTCTCAAATCTGTAGACAAATGAGTGTTGTGCTTTGATACAAGAGGATCACCAGAATATTTGGAAATTAATAGCAGTGTGTATACAACCAGAAAATATACTCTATTATAAGAAATTATGTGTGCAAGAAACCCAAACTAAAATGGCTATATGGGTAGTGCAATGAGAATTTGCCAACCAGACGGAAAACTGAGGTAATGTGTGTATACCACAGCACATTACTTCATGATTGCTCTCCTTGCATACATGGCTTCTAGGTATAGAAACCTTGAAGCATGTTTTCTATGCCCGTAAACTAACCAAAAATCTGTACTGAGATAAGATAATTCAGCAACCACAAGATGATCTGCCAGCTTAGCAGACTCTATCATTACAATAGCAGGCATCCCAATAACTAATCACACATTTTTGCATGACTTCATTTACTAGTTTGTGCCAAAGAAAAGACAACAGAAGGAAACATCCCATGCGGACAACTATGCCAAATGGATGTGGCGCCACTACTACCCAGGAGCGTCAGTCCTAGTGAAGCAGAGCTATGGAGACAGCCAAACGGTGGGCCAGTCCAACATAAATATAGATAATATTTGTGGTTTGACTCCCACACAGTTATGCAGAAGCATTGTGGAGTGGCTTATAATTTGATCTGGTATTTTTAAAATTGCCAAGGCATAAATAAAAAAACATGACCTAAATGCATAAATAAAAGTCTCTGTCCACCATGTGCTTGAAAAAGATCTCAGGGTTTTAGGATTAAAATAAACAGGATTTTTGCCATGTGTTAAAACCACTCAATATTGCCCATTTCAAAATTAGGTGAAGAATGAATATTTACTAGTAAAATGAACTTTCTTTCCTCTTGCTTCTCGTTATAGCTATAGGGATTTAAAAATTTTAAAGTTTTAAATGTTGAAGAAGATGGGAAGACAAAATTACCCTGGTTTGATGATTATATAATATATACATATATCAAATTATATACTACTCCATAAATATGTGCACATTGTGTTTTAAGAACTAAAGAAAAATTAGTAAAACATAATATAAAATATACAATAATTTAAAAAACATTATTATGGATTCTTTCCAAATGAGAAACTGATCAGAAAGTGGAATAAACTGCAAACTGATTCATTGACATTAATGATCATTTCCTAATGAACTCAAGGTAAGTATACCAGTTTGTATTTATAACTTTCTTTTGTTCCAAGGATGCTACTGAAAATTTTTCATTAGGAAGAATTTTTTTTCCTTGGTATCAGGGATCAAATTCAGGACCTAGAGCTTGCAAGGCAGGCACTTCCTTGGCTAAATTCCTACAATCCCTGGCCTGCCATTAGGAAGAATTAAGCAAACAAACAAACTATATATATATAAAACATATATATACATATATATAAATATAAATGTATATATAACATATATATACATATATAAATATAAATGTATAACATATATATACATATATAAATATAAATGTATATATATGTTCTCTCTAAAGTAAAATTACATCTTCCTACAAAATTTATAAGTAGTTGGACCATTTGTAGCATTTTCATAGTTATCTGTTAATTCTTATGTTTAAATCTTTTCTACTTTAAAGAGATGCCACTTTTCCTTTGGTAGTACTACTTACTCTGCACCTCGTATTTGGGACCTGAAGCAAACCAGCTAATGTTGGTGGTTTCATGTAACAGATTAGAAAATTAATTGCCACAACATAAAAAAGGTACAAGTTTTGCACTACACAGATAAGGAGTTCAAATATAAATCATATGGTGTGGCATTAAGTATATCATTTCATTTCTCTGAAACTAATGACTTAATTTGTACAAAGATAATAATTTGCAACTTTGTTAAAATAAAGTAGGCTTAAATAACTGCTACTTTTATTTTGGGCTTTTAATGAGAAAAAACTATACTGCAGTTAATTGCTTTGTGCGTGACCTTGCAAAATATGATCACTAGTTTCCGTTTTTACAACAAAAGGCTATTAAAACTATCTGGAATACAGAACTAGTTTAACAATTTGATAAGAATATGGACAAAGTAACTTTCAACTAGTACTATTGATTAACATAATTCAAAAAGTGAAAGTAGAAAGAGTGGGAAATTAGTGATGAAGTTCAGGATTAAGAATTCATCTTAAGGATGGGGTTACCCAGTTTTTATACTGTACAATCTAAAAATCTAGGGAAGTCATTCTATTCCCTTTTTTTCCCTCCTGGACTACTGCTCTAAGTTCCTCTCCCTCCCTTCTTTTTTTGTAATGCTGGTGATTGAGCCTAGGGTTTCACACATGCTAGACAAGTCATCTACCACTGAGTTACATCCCCAACTCTCTTTCCCTACTTTTCAAGCCAAAATAAATAAACAAAAATAAATAAATAAATAAGTAGCATTTGAGATCAGAATTTTATATGAAATCGAGAGAGAATTTTCCCATGAGAAGTAAAGCAAAATCTCCACGATTAAAAAAAGAAAAGATGCATTTTATAATATTTTTATTGACAGAAGTTTGGCTACATGATGTTTCCTACCAAAATAAATTTACAGCCATAAGATCTAAGGTTCTTTCCTTTTCGGAGATATAAAAAAAGATCATTTTGGATGGTTGTTCCTTTTTATCCTCATGATTTTCATCACTAAAAATTGTGAAAACATTTCTTTAGTTTTATGTTTGGAAAAGATTATACTGAGGCACATAAAATGACACTGATACCTATATTCTTCCCCTATATAAAGTAACTCAAGGAGAAATTTTGTGAAAATAGGAACTATAGAGATGAACTCACTGAAACAAAGAGATCTCTGCCTCTACCCAGAGTGAAAACACATTTTTAAACTGAGTAGATTTTCTAAGCATACTTGAGGGAATTCATTTTGCTCAGGACTCAGTCATGCTTTCATATCAATTGAGATGATGGACTGTATACTTAATAAATTTTTCAATTGTAAAAGAAAATAAGTACTGAGAAACAACAAATCTCTAAGGTGTGCTGTTAATATATTATAAAAGCCTTTAAAACAGTGCCAATAGGACATGGCTTTTTGCCATAATAATTTTAAAGTTGTGCTTCTTTTATTTTTCTCAGTTGGCACCCTGTAGTATTTATATTAACTCAAGTTAACCTGTAGGCAATTAATCAGTAGGAGTAGTCTTACACAACAGGGATTGCAACCTTTAGTGGGGTGATATTATTAACATTGTTATTAGTAAGATTTATATAGTGTAAAAATATGCTTATTTCTAAGCTGGTATCAGCAAAGGAAGTACCTGATTTAAGGATGTAGCCGTAGGATGTTATCATTCATTAGAAATTACATTTGTACATGGTTTATGTCAATTTGTGCTCATGCTTCTTTATCTTTCGGATTTAATGTGTCTGGTAGCCAGTTGCACAAATGAGATGCACATAAAGTAAATGGAGAGGAGTTCACTATTTCCAAATTGTCCAAATTCAGTAAGAATAAAGCCTACTTCCAATACTCATGACTTATTATAGTCAGTTTGCTGTATAGAGGTTGGTTGTATATCTTACATCCTAGTCAAGAGAACCTTAAGAGTTTAAGGTAGCTTCATTAAGAATGAACTTGGAAGAAGAACCATAAACCAGAGTATCCTACAAACAACCTACCTTGTGTTTTTGTTATCTGTGAACCAACTTCATTAATACTTGCTTGTCCATCTTTCCTCCTAGACCATCACTTGACTTCAAATTAAGAACTTTTAGTTTCTTTATTTACTGATTGTGCAATAGTAAGATGTTAAGTCCTCTAAACTTCACTTTCCTCATCTTTAAAATGGGCATAATAATATGGTAGTGGTTGTGTGTGTTAAGGAGTTGTCATGATACCTGAGGAATAGGAAGTACTCTCTTAATGGTAGCAATCATTATTATCCTTTTTTTCCTCATTTTCCCAACAGGAGCTGTTGTTACTCTCATCAGCCGTCCTAGTTTGTGAAGGCTGCAGAAGTTTGTGAAGCCATGACAACTGGATGAAAGGTGACAGGTAAAATCTAGATTGTATTACTTTAGGGAGTTCATTTCTTGGTGAGACATTAAATGATATGTAAAGATTAAATCCCTATCAGATGCAGATATGACACTGGAGAATTACCATTGCTTTCCCCTATACTTTCAACACATGTTTTCTGGTACCTATGGAGGGCTGGCCCTTAGTAATATAGCAAAGTAAGGTGAGCAAAATACAAGTGCTTCTTTGTTGCAATGCCAGCACATCTCAGACTCCGGGGACTCAGCTCATAGCCCATGCCAATTCCCCCTTTTCCTCATACTGAGAATCTTGGAAATTATTGTTTTGTTGGCAGATTTGGATATCACCCTCTCCTTGATATATGCTCTTCTTTTTTTTCCTGCCTGAAGAATCACCAGTTCTTAGACATTATACTCGAACAGACCACTTCTTTGACCTCTACCAGCTTCCACTTCATATTCTTTCTCATTGCTAGCTTTTCTTGATACTTCTTCTGCATTAAGAAAACATCTACAGAAGCAATAGTTTGTGGTTAAGAGCATGACCTGTGGAGTCAGGTAGTACTCTAACACAATCCCTATGGTAACCCAGGAAGCTTATTTACCTGAAGTGTTAGTTTTATCTATAAAATACTATGGATTATAGTGCCTCTTAAGACAAATTTAATAATGCATTTACTAGGTACAGTAAGTAGAATGTAATAAGTACACAGGAAATATGTATTGTGAGTAGAATGTAATAAGTACATAGGAAATATTTATTTTTATTACTTGTATGTTTCATCTTATTAGATTTCTACTCAACAAAATGAATGCTTACTATATTTCATCTAATGAAAATTTTTATCAACTTTGAGATGTATTGTTATACTGCATATAAGTAAAATGAAAAATATTACTTTTAGCTATATCAGACAGTATAGACTCTAATGTATATTCAATTACAAAGACCTTAACTATCAGTCAAAGTGTGCATTGAAGAATCAATAAGTGTGACAAGCACTCATGTCAATATGTTTTTAAGGCATCATTAGGAGGAAGATAGTATATCCTATCTTGAACTTTGCAGTGTATTGAAATGTTTAAGGATCTTTTTCAAATGAAGATTATGATTTCAAAAGGTCAATTTTGGAATTAGATTCTGACTCTGGGATTGAGCCTGAGGTTCTGAAATTGTGACAGGAGCAGGTGATGCTGATGAGGCAGGTTTAGGGTCCACAGTGAAATGAAAAGAAACAGAATGACTGGCCTCCTAGCTAATGGTTCTTTTATGAAGAAAGTCCTCTCATAAGAATGATAAAAATATGCTTCACCTGTGCTCTACACTTCTAATGTCTAGTAGATCCCTTCCATCACTCACCTCCCTTTCTGCCTCTGTGTCTGTTTTACTCTTACACACACACACCATATACATCCATACACCAAGACATATTTAACTGCAGTTTCTTTAGTACTGAATTACATTGCTTTTATAGATCTCTTGGTTTGTGTCTAAATGAAACATTCTCTTTTTCTTATACAGAAACCACCACAAAGGCACAATGCACTGGTAAAAATGTTTATTTGAACAATAGTCTTTTGTTTGACACTCAAACGTGGTATGAGATTTATTTTGAACTAGTGCAGTTGGAGTACAAGAGTCCTTTGCACTTCATGAAAGATTCTGCGAGGCAGCAAGGAAATCTGTGTGCAAAGCCAATAGTGTTTTATTTGACCAACAGATGGCAGCAGCCGCCTCTTTTTTTCTGTTGAAGCAATCAGAAAATTGAGACTAACTTGCTCAGATGATCGTTCTAAGAGCACTCATCAACTTTTTCTATGTTTCTTAAATACTCAACTGATTTTAAAACATCATCTCACTCCTTGAGCACGGGACCACTTAATCATTCTTACAAAATGTAAATGTATTTTCAGAAGTCCTGCTACCTAAAAAGTCCATACTTGCCTAATTCAAATGGAAAACTAAGAGTTGCCAGCTGTCTTATTTCTAATATGCATAATTTTTAATTTTATGTATCTAGATGTTTTGACTACAATAAAATACATTTAATTAAAGCAAAAAAGAGAACTCACTTTAAAAAATATTAACATGTTTGCAAGTCAGTCAGAGTAAGCTATTTTACCAGTAGATCCTATTTTTAGACCAAGACAATTTTGCAAGTTGAGGATATGTAGCCTATTTTCATCTTACAGTTTCTGAGGATATTTATTTTTTTTTAGTGAAATTTGACATGATGTAAATCTACTTAAAGCTATTCATACTCCTTTCCCTACATCTGTGCAAAATTTGGCATAGCTGTACTTGAATAATTTTTTATAGACTTTCCAATAAAAATATGGGAAAAAATCTCTCTTGAGTGTAAATGCTCTTCTATAAGATACATCAATAAATATAAATGTTTTAAATTCCAGAGTAATATTTACATAAACAATTTGCTTTAGCTTATAATTGTAGAATTATAATTTGCATCTAATACAATTTTTATATATGTGCATTTGCATTCTGGAATTACAACATTTTAAATTAAAATATTAAAATCTCAATTGAATGTAATTCTAGAATTATTAAGTAAATTGTGTATGTGTGTAGGTAAATATAAATGTTATTCTACAGTTATAAACATTTATACATGTAAAACTGGTTTTGATTTAACAGCAAACATCTAATTATGAAATCTATGAGCATCATGATCTACGATAGTCCTAAATTTACATTTAGAGAGTCACTAATACATATAAATACATTTGTATTTTCTTTCATAGCAAAAATATGAATCTTTGTAATTCACCTTTATACCTTCTCTCGGTGATGAAGATGTTATGATATCACGATCATGATAAAGATGCCATGATTGTCTAGGAGGAAAATTGTAAGAGATTTAGAATAATACTCATAGAACTATGAAGTGAGTTCAGTAAATGAATAAATGATCAGTAAATATTTTGCTATACAATGACTACCTCAAAACAGAAATTAAAAACTTGTTATTTTTAACTGCTCCAAAGAAAATGAAATAATTTCTTTGCATACGACAAAATATTTTTTGACATAGGCCAGTCCCAGGACCTGGAAGGAAGCTCCCCGCCTCCATCCCAAGCTCCTAGGGCAGAGAAGGTGAGCTGCGTGGGCACCAGAACCACCCCCTGGCCCCCTGTGGAAATGAGAAGACACATAAACAAGCCTCAAAAATAGACTTCCAGATCACCTCCAGCAACCCCAAAGGGAAACGAGATGGAACACTCTGATACTCAACCACCTGGACTCTCTGACCTGGCAACAAAAGAGGATCTGGGAAAAATGAAATCAGA
>NW_004624789.1:3468330-3491499 GCF_000247695.1 Heterocephalus glaber | reverse complement strand
TCTTAGAAGTTGTCAAATTTATTTCAAAACAGATTTTTGAAATATGCTTTCTATATCCTTTTAAATTCTGTAAAATCTGTGGTAAAGTCTCCTAGGTCTTGACATTTTAATTTTAAAAATGAATAATTGATATTGTGTAATAGGAAGTAAAGGTCTAAAGGAGCAAGGGAAGTGGGAAATGTAGGGGAAAGGAAAGAAGGGAAAAGTATGAGAAAAGGAAAAAAATGGAAACAAAATCTTTGCAAATAGGGAAGGGTGGAGAGGGTGAAGGGAGGGCAGGGGAAGGGGAAAAAAAATAAGAACCAAGATACTCATGCAATGGTACAAGATCCAAATGATGTATGCAAATTTATTTTATACCCAAAATGTACCAATAAACTTAATGGCGGGGGGGGAAACTTAAAAATCTTGCTCTGCAAAAGACACTATTAAAAGAATGAGCAAACAACAGACTGAAAAAAATTACAAAGCATATACCATATCTGAAATAGGACTCATATGTAGAATATATAAAAACATTAAAAACAGAAAAATACAAACAATTCAATTATAAAGCAGGTAACATTAAGGAATAGACATTTTACTAAATAGTATATACTAATGGAAAATACATACATAAAAGATTATCAACATTATTAACCATCAGGAAAATGGAAAATACATTCACAATGTTATATCACTGCTCAGAAATAAGCCTTCATCAGAAATGAACATATTATAATATAATGACAGTATGAGCATATATTATAAATATATATATGAATGAATGTGTGTATAAATACTTTCCATAGATAGGCTGAAATAAAATAAAAAGGGTAAAACCAGTGCTGAGGAGGATGCTACCCATGTATTTCCATTCATATATAGTAATATAAAGAGGTAAATCAGTTTATAAAACAGTTTGGTTATTTCTTGTAAAACCAAATATGCAGTTATCATAAAATGTAGACTGTGAAGTCTTACAGATTTATCCCAGAGAAATGAAAACTTGTACTCACATCAACACTGTAAAAAATGTTCATAGCTATTTTATTGCTAATAACCCCAACCTAGAAAATATCAGATTTCCTTCTATGGGTGAGTAGTTAAGTAAACTGAGTATCATGGAAATTTATTCAGCCATAAAGAAGAATGACATCATGATACAACAACTTGAATGAATATCCTGGAAATAATGCTCAGTGCTAAAAGCTAAATCTCAAGAGGTTATATAATATAAACATATTATATATGTTTTCATGTATATAACAATATTTGAAAAGACAAAATTTTAGAAATGTAGAAGAGATTAATAGTCATCAGGTTAAAAAAAGGTTTAAGATTTGTCATGTAAATATATCAGATACTCTCAAGGAATGTGAACATCATATGTTATAAACATGAACTGAAAAGAATGATAATACCAACAATAATGAAATAGGGCAAGGGGATCTAGAGATAGAGTGATGGAGATGGACAGGGAGGTGAAAGCGGTTTTTAAAAAAACAAGATATGTAACGTACATGCACTCTCTCCTCCCTGTGATGAATGGATGCTTTACAGAGGAAGAAGTACAAATGGCCAAGAAATACATGAAAAAGTGTTCAACATTTATGGCCATTAGAGAGATGGAAATTAAAACAATGCTAGAAGTTCATCTTACTCCAGAAAGAATACCAAGCGTTAAGAAATCAAAAAACAAATGCTGGCATAGCTGTCATGAAAAAAGAATCCTCCTACATTGTTGGAGGGAATGTAAACCAGTACAACCATTATGGAAATCACTATGGAGATTTCTCAAAAAGCTAAAATTAGAAATTCCACATTACCCAGCTATCCCTCTTCTACCTATCTTTCTCAAACAGCTTAAGGTATCATAATACAGCAATACACACATACCAATGTCTATAACAGCTCAATTCATAATAGCTAAATCCTAGAAACAGCCTGTATTCCATGAACTGATGATTGGATAAAGAAATTATGGCATCTATATATAATGGAATACTACTCAGCTATAAAGGAGATCAAATTTGAGACATTTGTAGAAAAAATGGATGCACCTAGAAAATATAATGTTAAGTGCAATAAATCAGACACATAAACTTCAAAACCATATGATATTTTTCATCTGAGTGAGACAAAATATAAACAAAGAGAAAAATAAAGAAAGAAAGGATAAATGGACACAAGAGAGTGACTCTCTTGCTGATGCGAAGGGATACAGGGGACCAAGGATGAGGGGTGAGAGGGAGGGGATAGGGAAATATGTAGAGTGAAGATATGCCAAGTACATGGTCCAAATAACCTCAATGAACATGTATGTCATATGCCACTAACATGAACTAAGATTATCGGTATTAGTAAGAATTAAAAAGGGGAAAGGAGAACTAGAGGAGGAGTGAGGGAAGGGATGGAAGATGATTAAAAAAGAAACAAACTGTATGTATGTATACCAACTCCCCAAGATGAATGCAGAATTCATGTACTGCAAACACGTACTAATAAAATAAAATTTTTAAAAAGGGAGGAGGGAAGGTAGTGGGGTCCAGCAGATGGATCCTGTTATAACATGACAACGAGAGACACCTGTGGTCATTGAACTATTTAATATCTGGAATGTAGTGGTGAGTAAGTGATGTGATAAAAGTATATAGAACTAAACACATACACATGCACACATTGCATAAATAAAAGTGGGGAATAAGATTGGATATTGTATCAAAGTCAATAATCTGGTTGTAATTTTGTATTATAGTATTTCAAGATGCTATTATGGGGGAAAACTGGACAAATAGTTCCTAGTATAATTAAGTAATTATCTCAGCATTCTTACATCTCCATCTAATTCTATAATTATCTCAAAATAAAAGTTTTAGTAAAAATGTTACATGAAGAAAAAAAGAGCTTCAATAAAGAAAAGTCAAATTTTTTCTTTAATAAAGTCATAAAATAATAGATTAATGGTATATTAGGCATGATATCAAATCCTTAATATAGTAATAACAATGACATTTATGGTCTTTATAATTTATAAATGTAGTCACATTCAAGATGTCATTTTAATTTTTCAAGAACCCTAATAGTGTGGATTCTTTTTTTTACTGAAACAGTACGTTGGAAAGATCAAGGTCAAGATATTGTCCAAAAGCTAGTAAAAGAACTGAGATTTGACACCCCACATTTTGATCTATATACCCTGCAGAGGATGAAATGAAGGTATTTCTACTCCAAATTAAGGTGTTTTTAAGTCAAGAAGGAAGATAACAATAATAGCAAACTGGCACCTATGAAATGACTGTTAAATAAATTTAAGAATAAGGATTTTCCTCCCAAAAGTATATCTGTGTTGCTGCTGAAACAATATCAGATGTTGATGTTGTAACCATGACAAAAATTATAAATTTTCAGTCCTTGTAAGTTAATTTAAGAAGAGAAAAAGTTCCTTAAATAAAAATATTTGTACCATATTATCCTTATTATTGAAATCTTACCATTTAATCAATTGCTTTGATTATAACACATAAGTCTTCTAAAAACTATTCTTATAAGTGTTACCTGTCTCTCGTGTATTTAATTACCTGGGAAGGGTAATATTATAAACCAGAATTCTTAATTATCATTCTCAGAGAATGCACTTTTTATGTAGATAAAGTAAGAAATTGAAGAATGAGTCATAGGGCAGATAAATTAATAGAGAGAAGATAGGTAGAAATGGACTGGATCCACGTGAAGACTTCAGATCTTTGATTCTCAAAATATTGTCCTTGACTCAAAAAATTAAATTATTTCATTTGATTCACAGAGGCTAATAAGGAGAAGTTCTTCAGAATGTCATTTGTTTGGACTACTAAGGACAGCATATTTGTTATTAAGGCCAATTGAGGAGATACATTCAACTGAAACGAATAATCACCAGTCTTCAAGGTAAGATTGCCAAACTACTTTACAGAGTTTGGCTCCTACTATGTATGATACTTCTAGATTTTAGGAAATTATTCGTTTTCTGGAAGGCTACTGTATTTCATGAATTATTTTGATCTTCAGCTAGCTATAATTCTTAATTTCTCATATAGTAGTCTTTTGTCTATGTGTATTAGGTTATTGTGAACTTAGTTTTTTCCTCATCAGTTTAGTTTATAGATAATTTTTGTTTGGGTTAGAAAATATTGCATATTTTTGGCTGTCCAATAATTAAGACTTGTATATATTATGAATAAAACATGAATTAATGATACAAGTATTGCTAACAAAAATATATGCCTTATCTTTTCTCCCTCTAGTTTCAACAATTGTGTCACTTAAGATATACCATAAAGATAAAAAGTTTACAAAATGACAACAAAATAAAAATCGTGAGTTATTTAAAAATTTTATATAGAATATTTCATAAAATAAAATCATGTGTAAGCCTAAATCTTCCCTTGTAAATTAAATAATTATTAAATAAATGAACAAATAAAAACATTGAGATAAATTGTGTGGAATACAGTTATTGTAAAGCTTTTGTTGTTATTTTCTGCCACTGAAAACTTTAGTTCAAGCAGATTTCAGAGTCTTTTCAGTGAGTAATGGTCAAAAAGTTGAAGAGTTCTCACTCCAGGAAGCCAGAGTACAACATAAAGTTATAAATTCACAGGAAAAAAGGGGAGCTTCCAAGGAATAAAGGTAAGCAAACTGTAGAAAGAAAAGCTAATTATGACACCCAGCAAAAATCAGATTTGACATGGTGTTGACCCTGTTCACTTCATTTTGAACTGTCGTAATTTGTTATAATGCACTTTTTGGTTTTTATTTACTATTGGATTTGTGCACTGGAACATGAGACAGTCTGTGGGTATAGGGAAATGATACTTACAGTCCAGCTCAGAACAGTTAAAAGGAATTTTTGTGGAAGTAGAGGGTGCTGTAGAATACATTTAGGATTTACTATTGTTACCATATTTTAAAAAACCCAATCTATGCACATATATGTAGACAGAGTTTTTAATGTGTGTTTTCATAAGTCAAAAGAGGGCTGTTTTTGAATCTTTAATTGCTGTTTTTAAAAACACAGTATAATCTATCTTCTTATGCAAAAGCAAATTGAGGCCAAGAGTGCATCAACATGCTTGTTATTGACAAAATCAACTCAAGACCTACTGTCACTGAGGGCCACTAAGGGATCCAGCTCTCAAGCACATTTGCTGTACAGTTCAATTGCCATAAGTGGTGAGTCTTCATGGATGAGACTGAATAAAAGAAAGATAGAAAGCAACAATTTTTCACATAAAATTTACACTTGTTGAAAATGGAAATAGCTTTGTGTGCTGTAAAATTTCCCTGGCCTTAGAAATTAGTTCAACAGTGTTTTCACATTAGCATTCATTTTAATCTACTAAATGAAAATATAATGAGCAAGATTAAAAATTTTTTTTGAAGAAATAGTACTTATATACAAGTTTCTTGTTGCTAATGAACTTTAATTTTAAGATTTCTACTTCAAAATTTTTTCAAGTGCAGTGTGTTTTGAAGATGTGAAAATTTAGCGGTCAACTTAATGCTATAATGATAACTAGAAAAAAGAAAATGAGTGTGATTATAAGAAAAAAAGCAACAGAGAGACATGATTAAGCTGAAATAAAATTGCATCTCTGTGTGTCATTTTCTATTTTTTCCATATGAGGTAGGGAAAATATTAGAAAGTAGACAAGAAAAAAATTATAACTCCTTATTCTGGCATATAATAGGTGATTTTTCTGCTTACTTACAAGCCTAATTAATCTGGAATTATTAAGAGGATTTTCATCTAATGTGTTAAAAGAAAACTAAAAATTAAGCCTTTACAGGAGAGCAGATAGCCTTGTATCATATAGCTCTTCAGGGTTACTATTTATGAAGAAAGAAGAAAAGAAAGAAAGGATGAAAAGAGAGAGGGAAGGAGGGAAGGACAGAGGAAGGAAGGATGGAAGGAAGGGAGAGAGAGAGGGAGAAGAAAGGGAATGGGATGTATAGAAGATCAGCATGGAAGCCCTCCCTAGAATACTAGTTTTACTCAGGGGTAAATCTACAGGACCAGCAGTGATATCTTCCATTGTTTTAAACACATTATTGAAAAAATTCTTGTTGCGTTACAAAATTGGCAAAATCTAACTTATCTTAGCAAGTAGTTGAGAAAGTTGTTGGATAATTTTTCTTTATGTATACCATGTGAAGCTGAGCTAAGGATTATTCTTGTAAGAATATCCTATCAAAAGGGCATCCTATCAGAAAATACACGATTTTCTTTTGTTCAAGGAAAGAAGCTGCCCTCAGACAGGGTCATATCCTTCACCTTTGAGAATATTGTCATGGTTCTTATAAATTAGGCCCATATAGACTAGGAAATTTATCCTAGAGTATATGCATAAAAGAGTTTTTTGTTTGTTGTAGTGAGATAGCCTGGAATCATATTCAGTGCCTTGGGGAGGAGGTTATTTAATTTTTAAGATGAACACTGGGATCCAACCTCAGGGATGGAAAGGAAAATACTATTCAAACCTATATCTCTTCTTCACAGATATATAAATGCCTCAGTAAGGGATGTCTGTCCCTAGTATTAAGTAAGAAGAAAAGAAAAAAGTGTGGGACAATTCTGTGTTTAGATTTTACTTTTCTTGGATCAGTATGTACCCAAGAAATGGAAGGGCCCGTGACCAAAAGTGTTCATTGTTAGAAGTTACAAAAATGTCATTTATGATTCTGAGGATCTGGAGACAACTTGGCAGAGCATAATACACACACACACACACACACACACACACACACGCACGCACATGTATCTTTAACAACTGCTCCTGCTTGGCAATGCAGGCTTAAGCAGTGAAACAAAAAGGGCAGAGACTCCCTGGACTCCCTGGCCAATCAGCACAACAGCTCTTCTCAGAGAGCATGAAGCAGTGAGGTCTACTATCCATGATGGGGATGCACAGGGAATGTAAAGAGCATGATACTTTGAATACCAAATTTAGACAATTTTGTGTTTGTCAATACTAATATTCATTTATTTGAATATTGATTCCATATCTGTGTTGGAATGATCCATGACAGATAATGATATGTAACTGAGAAGAGCTGGATTGTAACTGAGGAATTGAATTGAGAGCAAACAGGGCTTGGCATTTTTTCCAGCTTTGCTGCTTTGTATGATGTCTTCAGACTCAACCCCTGCTGCTTACTTGAAACTGCAGAAACCAAACCCATTTTCCAAGTTTTATCACACAGGAAAACTAAACTACGTTCTCTCTCTTTTAAAATTAAAAAACAAGAACAAGAACAACAAAATCCCAACAAAGTCTTAAGGTAGAGCTCTGATTGCTCTTGCTTATTTGTCTTTAGACCAAGAATTCTCACCTCTGCCTCACTGAAATTCTGGGCCAGATAACTGTATATTGTGCGTAGTTGTGTTTTGTGTACAGCAGGACATGTCGTATCATCTCCAGACTGTACCCACTAGGTGTTGAAGGACTAAAGATGTCTCTAGAAATTGTCAAATGTCCATCGGTGGACAGAATTGTCCCACAATTGAGAACCATTGCTTTCGATTTATCAGTGTGGACAGAAATACAGGATCACATTAGTTCAGATCAGAGTGGCCAGGTCGGTCAGGAGGGAAGATCAAATTCTCAGTTTCTTGTGAGCGAGGCAGCAATTGGAGACTCCAATTGGAGTCTTCTGCATATCTCAAACTTTCCAGCCCTGCTTTTATCATATAGGCTCTTTGAAAGTTTCTGCACAAACTAATTTCATGTCTCTGCTGTCACAGTTATTTCATTTTTCCATAAAGACTATTTACAAGATTAGTTTAAAATGAGGAACAGAAATTGTCACTGGGCTTTCATTTTCATAATATTCACCCAAAGTGAAAAGTGATAATATGCATGTTCAAGCAATATATCTCAAATGTATCATAAGAAAAATAATTGGCTATAATTAGATTTGTATATTAATATTTCACTTTGAAAAGGTGGAAAATGATTATCTTTCTATTTTCTTATTGCAAAAAAATTAATTTTAATTGGTTAAAAGGGGACATTTAAATTAATTTTTAAATAAAATCTATTTATAATTTCAAGCTTAAGTAAAATAATTTTGTCATGTATCACAGCATAAATATCCATATGTTTTTCTATAACCAAGCAAGCCATCTCACATGTTATTTGCATATTATTTTCCATAATAGAATCTGTTTATTAAATAAGATTTTGAGATGCTACTTGATTTCTTCTTCACATGTTTGTAGTTTAATTTTAAGTTTGCATAGTATACTACTGGACTGTATTTATTCATTAGGCCTTGCAAATGTGGACATAATAAGAAATAGAAAAATGTAAGCATTAGAATTCTGCCTTGTTGACATTATGGAATCAAAGCAAACAACTTGACTGACTCATCCAAAAAGGCCTCAGAAAATGAGCAGAGCCTGTGTTCTGTCCTTGAAATTTCTGTTAATCTTTTGATTTATAAGCAGTCCAAAGAAGAATTCTATAAATTAAAACATATAGTCCTGCATCTTAATTTTTATACAGACTCCAGCAGTAGATTTATGATCATTCAAGACCTACTCCATCATAATTAAATTGTATTTGTCAGCTTTTTATAGCTATTCTTGGAGATAAATCCTTATCTCAGAGGTTCCCACAGTGATTATCATCATGGCCTCTTGCTTTTATCATGGATAGGCGATTTTGACAGTGCTATAACTCCTACAGATCTTGTATGCTTTACCTTCAGCTCCATCACTTCACAAAATATCATTATTGAGTGACATAAAAATATTCTGATTCCTTTTGTTACTTCGGAGTTTTTCAGAGCATTTTTTCTTTCTTAGTTTTCTCCCTATCTCTTTCTCTCTCTCTGTCTTTTGCTTTGAAACTAAATGTTAGTATTTACTGATCTTGTTTTAAACTATGTAACTTTTTATCTTGCTGTATATAATAGAATTTTGCTTCCATCTTACTCATTTAAGAGTAATAAATTTTTCCTCTAGATATTATAGTCTGTAATGAAGAAAAATACCCTTTATTCCTAACTTATCCTTCACAAGATAATTATACATTCAGTCTTCTTATCCTGTGTTCCTCCCTAAAGGACCATGTTTTAGAGATTTTTTTATATAATTCAGATATATTTTCAGAGAATCTCATGCTAAAATAGTAAATAAAAGAAAATAAATAGTTATTTTGTAGCTTTTGGTTGTAATTTGACAATCTATTTATATTAAGTAAAATTGTTATAAACATTATAAAATAATTTGTTTTTTTAATACATTTAGGGATGGAGTTACACTGACACTAGAGTAAAACATTTATAATACATGTGACCAATAGCAAATGATGTTCTTAATATAGGGCTTAAAAAGAACAGTAACATTACAACAAATGAGAAAAAAGAATGAAAATATTGAAAGATAATTCAAAGAAGTTAAATGACTAGTACTTGCCACAATTTTTAGCTTCAGTGAAATTCAGGACATTTGAATACCATCATCACATTAGTAGATTCTTTGAAAATCAGAACAGATAAATGCTGGTCTTGTCTTTTAAATTAGCAGATGCTTTAACAATGCTGTGTTAGTTTTCTAATCTGCCATAAGAAAATACCACAAACTAGGTGGCTTTAAGCAACATAAATTTATTCTCTCACAGTTCTTGAGGCTAGAATTTCTAAGCCAAGGTGCTGACTAAGCTATGTTCCATCCAAAGCCCCTAAGGAAGAATCCTTCCTTGCCTCTTCCAGCTTGGGTAGCTGGATGTTCCCTCCCCTCCCCTCTCCTCCTCTCCTCTCCT
Organism: Heterocephalus glaber; assembly: GCF_000247695.1. Next base: position 3,481,714 of record NW_004624789.1, on the reverse strand, counting down.
CTTTTCATAACACATGTCATATATAATATTCCTTGCTGATAAATTAGTAGTCTTTCTTTAGTAAAGCACTTTAACAATATTGCCTTTTTTATTTACATTTGTTTTAGAGATCCACCATGGGAATAAAAGGAATGTAAATTTTGATTATATAGAAACATTTGCTGAATTATTAAAAACTTACTTAGAAGGAATCTGAGGTGGACTAAAACTGAAGTTTAAGTACCCAGTATCGCAGATAACTGAAAAAACCATCAAATAGTAATTTAGATTACATTTTCTATTATTAAATTAGTAGAAATTTCTTTAACTTTGTCTACAGAACAAACATGTAACATCAGCAAAAATCCCTACTATGCATTAATAAGGAAATAAGCCTTTTCCTATACTGGTACAGAGAATCTAAAGTGTTAACAATATTTCTAAAAGGTCATTACCAATATATGTTAATACTTTAGCCTTTGGTTCTGCCTTTGGTCAACAATTCCACTTCTAGGAACTTATTTTAACAAAATCATCTTGTACATGCACAAAAATATACCCATGAAAATATTACTAGAGTACAATTCATATAAGTATGAGATAAAGAAATAAGACATCTATAAAGAATGATAAACTAAGACATTCATAGCTAAATGGATGCACATTGAGGCCATACTCTTAAGTGAAATAAATAGGACACACGTGAGAAACTGAAAATGTAAATGAGGATCAAAATTTATAATAGATAATGTGAAATAGGAAGAAAAGGTCCAAAGGGAAAGGTGAAGGGGAAAGGGGAGGAATAGGAGAAGGAAAGAAGGGAATGGAGTTAATATGAGAAAAGGAAAAAAAGGAAACAAAGTCTGTAAATAGGGAGGGGTGGAGGGGTGAAGGGAGGACAGGGAATGGAGAAAAAAAAAAGAACCAATATATATCATGCAAAAGTACAAATTCCCAATGATGAATGTTATCATACTACATATGTAACATGTACCAAAAACTTAATGAATTAAAAAAAGAAATAAGACATCTAGATAATAAAAATTCCACATAGTCAATGATATGGAAAGATATGAGATATATATTTTAAAGAGAAAAACAGTGTTTACATCATCATCTCCTTGGTTTACATTGAAAGCAATCTACAATTGTAGAAAAGACTATATACAAACTCTACATAAGGAATGTATTATTTACTGCAAACATATGCTAATAAAAGTGAACTTTTAAAAATGAGCAAAACAAACAAACAAAAAACGGATGAGATTGCAGGTGCTACATACTACCCTTGCGAATTAAATAACTCTTCTCAAAGAATCTCATTTGCTTTCTTAAATTTCTTCATTGACTGTAAAAAGCATTTTGTCACAATGCTATTTTAGATACATTAATAGTATTATAGTAGAGGAATTGTTAAGGGATCTTGATATTAATAAACAGAGAAGACTTAAAAGGAATTTTTACTGTGTTTTGCTCTCAGGAAGACACATGAAATTTCATCAGGAAGTGAGAAATCATGAGTGTATACGGTTGAGTTTTTTTTACATATAACAAAATAAGTAATATAATTCTGGCTGATATTATAGAAAAGATTGAACAATTGTTAAATATATGAAATATAGAAAAATTTTAGAACTAAACTTTTAACAAAGTAAAAAATGAAGAATTTCATTTAATTTGTATTAGTATAAAATACAAATCTAGGCTGTTTACAGATTATGCTCTTGAAAAGTTGGTTGCACATGTATAATGTTAAATATTATTATTAAAAATACCCACAAGTTGGGTTCTGTGCAATATCATCACAAGGTTGGAGCTTCTTTTCCTGCTCTGGTAAATGTGTGACTCAATTATTATAATTCACAATATGCTATACATTATTTTTGTTCTATATCCCTTTCTGTGTGGTCACAGTTTTCACATTGTTTTCTTGTTCCAAGACACGAGTGCCAAACAAATTTCAATAACTTTTTAAACAACAGTATTTCACCATTCTTATTCTTCATCCTTTGCCCTTAAATAATGAATCTTCACATAGAGAATCAGGAAATTGGTAATACGTATTTTAGTGAAAGCTAGAAAAGGTCTCAGCAGATGCATATAACATAGTTTTTGCTCACAAAAATTTTATCTTATTCCGTCTAACAATTTGTTCAGTGGGTAGTTGCTATAAATTTATTATGGTTTGTTCTTTAAATCTCTCTCTTCATAAAATTAGAATTAGAGATAAGCACTTATCATTAATCCTGCTAACCCAATTCCTGATTTATAAAATACAATGGGATTTTTATGCTCACATATGACTTACATTTTCCAACACCTTATCTTCTGGTAGTCGGTTTTTCATACAGTGTATGTTTCCACAAGCTTGTCTCATGACATGAAAGTGAATGTTTTACAGTTGAGCAATTCATGAGAGAGTGAGGAAGACTTACAAAGATGGAAGCCACAGTCTTTACATAACTTCACCTCATAAATGATATTCTATCACTCCTGCAAATTTCTATTCATTAGACATGACACAATAAGTCCACCCCATACTCAACAAGAGGAATTACATAAGATATGAATTTTGAACCATTGAGGCCATCTTAAAATCTGCCTATCATATTAGCCAAGTTAGGCAAGTAGCATTCAAAAATCAAGTGAATCGGGTAGAAGAATGCTGAAGAGATGTATATGTCAAAACGGATTTCAGTGGATATATTTCAAGACCCAGGCCAAGGGAACTGGCCAGAAGAAGGTATAGGTCTGGTCAGAGAACTGGAATTATAAAGAAGGGCCTAGAACTCAGCTCAGGCTTAGGGATGGGGCTCATGTTCAGTGAAAAGCTGTGATTTAGATGATAGCACAGAAGTCATTTGGACCTGTGAGAATAATTGCTAATCTCTGCTGCTTTTGTTCAGGGCCTCAGTAAAGAAGATAGATCTGAATCTTGAGTCTTAGCTTTATTTTCTGTTGCTTTAAGGGACTTTATAAAGCTGGGTATTTTACAAAGTTAAGGGGCTTTTTGGCTCTTGATTCTGCTTGCTGGAGGATCCAAATAGCATGGTGCCAAGATATTAGCAAGGGATGCCCCATCCCTTAACTGCATCACAACATGGCACAGAGGCAGAAAGGGAACTGGCAGTGTGAAGAAGGGGTCATATAGCAAGATAGGAAGCTAGAGGATCCAAGGGCCAAGCTTGTGCTTATTATAATCTACTCCCCCTGGAACTAATCAAGGTCCCTCAAGAAGTACATTAATCCCCTGGAGGCCAGTTCCCACAGTGACTTAATTACCTCACACGAGTATCCGCCTCTCAAACCATCATACATAGACCTTTGGGGACACACACAACCATGTGATATCAGGGAAGTTTCATTGGCCCAGTTTTGAGAAAGAATCAGAGAAGGGCAGAGCTGAAATGAGCCATAGAACAGTGGTTCTGATTTAGTATCAGAATTACTTGATGACATGGTAAAAATATAAACTCAGGCCCCATTTTATTTCAACATGCCTACTTCTGTTCTTTATTAATACTACAGATGTTCAAGGAGTAACTAAAGTTTGAGGACCACTGACTTAAAGGGACTGTGTTCCCCAAGGAACATGCCATTTACTAATCATGATAATTAGTTCATTAAGTGAACAGACTATCACCGAACTCTGACACAGTTCATGGTACAAATATGAATCTGCACCCTTGTAGACAGAAATAGAAAAAAGGATTATAACAAAGCATTCCAAGGGAAAGGCCTGTGCTTTCATGTTGGAAGAACAAATCATGGCTGGCACTGATTAACAGATTTTGCCCTCTTGAGCTGGCAAAATGTAAGAGAGTATTCTTTGCCAAAAATAACAAAATGGACACCTAGGCCAGGATCTGGAAATTATTCTCGAAGAAATATGGCAATAGCTAAAATTAGAGTGGTGGGTCAATTTCTGTTTACCCACTTCACTAGTCCATGCTGACTAATGGTTAATGCAATTTAAACTAGAATCTTCATTCTGTTTTTAATTCTCTTCCTTCTGTTACATTGTTTGTTTCCACATATGCTTGATAAATATATAGCATTGGAGGTCTACTACCAAGAATTGGATAGAATATAGACCTTAGTTATTCTTTTACAAAATAATCTTATGGAGGGAGATCCTAGCATAGAATACATACAGATGAGTGCTATTCTTGCATCCAGAGACCTGAGTTTATATATAAATGGTCCTACTTATAGGTATTGAAATCTCAATCAATTTAGACACTGCTTCTCTAAAATTCTTGTGTGTAGATGTGTAGATCACACAACTACTTTGAAAAACTATTGCTAGAACTATAAATGATATATGCAAAATGTTCACTCCATAGTAAGCATTCAATATACACAACTGTATTGCTAATAATCACTGATACTTCTCAGTGCTGTAAACGTCAAAACGTACTAGAAGCACAATTTGCCAGAATCAGGTGCTGCTTATGCCATTAGGCTCATTTCTGATTTTTGTTTGTTTGTTTGTTTTTGGTACCAGAAATTGAACTCGGGACCTTGAGCTTGCAAGGCAGGCAACTGCATCACTGAGCTAAATCCCCGGCCCCTCATTTCTGATTTTCTATGTGTGGTTTAAAATAAGAATTATAATGCGGAAGTCAAGAATACAGGATCTGGATCCAGTTAAGTTGAAATAAAACATTTGTTTTGTTTTGATTTTAGTAGTGCTGCAGACCAAATTCAGGGCCTTATATATGCCAAGTCAAGCAAGTGCTTCTGTCACTAAACTGTGTCCCTCATTACCTAAATTTGCCATTCACTAGTGGCATATCACTGAGTTATTTCATAGATAATTTTCTTAACCTCCATATGCCCTGTTCTCCTGATTTGTAAAATGGGCATAATAGTGATTTACCACCCTGCTGGGAATTTGTAAGGATCAATTAAAAATAATTAAAGGAAAAGCATCATACATATTAGTTATGTTGATCATAACTCCTTTTAAAAAATGTTTATCCTTTAACTCTGGTTTTTATGTTATCTCTCAATTTTGGATGTTTGTTATAAAAGAAACTGATAAGTTGATTTTTCTTTCTAGGTGTATTTCAGCTTTTTGATAGGGCAATGTTGCTGTATCTCTGAATTATTTTATCCTGATCCTGAATGTATGAGCCCACAATTTCAAGGATGTGAGCTGCTCAGTAAAGATGCCAGATACTTTTGGGAAAGGCAGTGAATTATTTGAGTTAAGAGAGCTCCATCTATAGAATAACTCCACTCTCAGTAGTCTAATTAGCACCGAGGTGATCTGCACATGTGAAGGTACCAGCCACGGTATGCCTGACTGGCTCAAGGAGTAGCATTCCACATGTGAACTTTGCTCAGAATTGAACTAACAGAAGAGAGCAATTCATTTTTACCTCTCTGACACCATGTAAGAGTAGCATGTCCTGGTCAATGGATGATGGATATATATGACTAATGATAATAGCAAAAATAGAACAATATTTTCCTACATATTTGAAAGAGTACCATATTAATTCATCTCTTTTCACAATTATAATGAATTAAATAACTTCAAGGACTGTCTTCTTAAAAGAAAAACTGTCATATCTGGAATGATGGGCAAAGATCATGAAATTCGTTGTCACAACTATTTAGGGAAAATAAGTTACCATACTCAGATGACTTTGTTGTTTGAGATGGGGATTTGGCCTTGTTTCCTAGACTGGAATTTAAGATTCTGCATTCTCAGTCTCCCATGTAGCTGAGATTACAAGCATGCATCTGTCTGTGTGAGTTTTTCTGAGTACATTGTTGCTAATGTGAATTATTCCTCTAGGCTGGTGGGCACAGGTCTGCTACTTTGGGGGATTTCATAGAGAATAATTCTTCTCTTTCTGGCTTTTTGACAATTCAGTTTTCGAAACTATAAAAGATACACGTGTAGCACACATTGACTCAATGTGAAGAATCAAAGTTCTTCTGATGTCTATATAGCTTGAGAGACAAAAAGCACCCGTGATTTTTATTTTATAGCTGAAACATGAGCTCTTCAAATAAATGGAAAAAAAGTATCATTATAGTGGGTTTATATGTCTTCTTTGTGGCTTTAACTAAGAATTCAGAAGCTTCTTTCTATGAAAACCCAGTTTCCAAGTTGAGGAACTCCTACAAGATAATACAGGGCAAAGAAATGAACAGGAAATCCAGAGAATTCTGTGGGATAGATCAGGTTCCTGAGACAGAGCAGTATCTCAGTACTGGTAGCATGGAGACAGCAAGCCACAGATAATGAAGCATTCAGAACTAGGCAAGGGCAGTAGGAGGGCAAGGAAGCATAACCCAACATGAAAGAGATCAAACACCTCAAAAGGGAGAAACAGCCACCTTAGCAATGCCTCATATGATCCAGAGTGTGTAACTAAGAAGCCATAGACTACTAAAAGCAAGGGGAAGAGCAAGAGAATAAAAGAACAGGGATGGGAAAGATAGTTCATCTCTATTTACCTCCCAAATTGGAGAACTTTGGAAATAACATCGCGGGACAGTGAGTAATGCAGGGTATTTTAAATTCTCTTGAGACTCATATACAGATTCAATAGAAATGGAAAGTAGAAAACCATTTTTCAAGATGAAGAATGACATGCTGACCTAATTATCCATGGAAAGACAGTATTTACAAATTCTCTTTTCAAGCAGGCTAAATATGCAAAGCTAAACTCAAACCTGTCTGATATGTTTATGATCTTGAGTGAGATTTGATTTAACAGTTCAGTAAAGTCAGTTTAGGACTTATTCTTCTATATAAGTATGCCACTTTAAAAATTCTCACTTATTTTATAAGTTTAAATAAACACTATATAAAAAGTATATCTAATGGGGTACATATCCTCTTTAAAGCCCTGAATATGAAACAATTGTTGAACTTACACTGTAACTACGTCACATATGAGGGAGCATTGAATATCTCCAATTCAAACAAGATATTCAAACAGCATTGAATACCTCCATTTCTGAAATGTCTCAAAGGGTGTTCTTTGAAGTAGAACTGCTCAATATTAACAAAAGCTTTGTGGGAAAAATATTATCTCATATATTCAGCTCATTCTATTACATTGGCAAGGGACAACTTATCTGGATGTTTTTAGGTTTTATTTAAATGACTCATTACATCATTAGTGTATTAAAGAAATAGTCTGTAAAATGCTTTATGTTTATTAATATGATTTGCTTTTGGAGAGAACATTATATGTGACTTTATACAAACTCCTATTAATAGAAATATTTTTCTCAACACTCAGTACCTGGAAAAATACTCAGCATCTATTTTGATTATACCTTTTTATAGCACATTAAATGATAGCACCAAGTTTAGGTACATATACTTCAGAAAAGAAAAATTTTATTTAATGGTAAAAGATTTAATGTTAGAGTTATCTGGGGAGTGCACAAAACTAGGTTGCTAAAAAAAAAGAAAAGGGAAAAAGAAAAAAAAATTTTCTTACTTAAAACAGAAAAAAGAAATACTGAATCTCAAAAGTGTTCAATTTTGCCTTACAGAATACCTTTAGGGTACTCAGGAAACAGGCGTATCTGTATTCCTAGTTCTGGGTTCCAGCTTGACTCTGAACCTCTAGCCTTTTTCTGTTTTCTAACTACCTACACAACTTTGTCACTATCACAGTGAGCCTGACATCCAAGTCTTTGTACTTCTGAACTCTGGAAAAAGGTACCCGTTCACAGTTCCATGGGTGTTCTTTTAGCTGCTTACTATGGACAACAATAATGACTGAATTGCAAATAGACTCACAACTGGAATAATATTTCTTATGGATTTATTGACAGATTTTGAAGTGTATCTTTCTCTCAAGCTTCTCTCCCATATTTTTTTCTGGGAAAGAAACTTCTGGCACAGGGGGATTTTTCTCATCTTGTTATGTGGAAGCAGGTAATCAGTTGTTTGAGAAGATCAGTGCTTGTTAGGATGTTTAAGGCAGCAATTTGACACATTCAGAAAAGCATGTGAAGTTCAATTTTTAATATGAAGTCAAAAATCACATAGAAAAATGCCAGAGAATGGGAACATAAGCCAGGCAGGAATGTAAGGTTCACATTTGAAAATATTTTTAAACTCTGGATAAAAGAAGTCAGAGGTGCAGAGAAATCTAGGGTTTTCTGAGACCATGAAAAGAGAGCCAATCCAGGCAGGAAGGAAGAAGAGGAGCTCTTCCATACCACCTACCCTCTTCCTTCTACCTTTCCCCGAAATGTTCAAGCACAACTACAATGAAATGTGAATTGAGGATCTAGGAGATGGAAGCTGCTCAGAGACTTCTCAGTGAAGCCTTCTTAGGGCTAAACAACAACAACAAAAGAGCATGGATTATGAAAAATCCTTACCCCTTCCCAAAGCTATGTGCAGCAATAGCACATATTAGCAGTAAGTGCACACTCATCCCTGTCATGAATTTATCCTCCCCTAGAGAGAGGATGAAATATTAAAGAAAAAAATCTAAAATGATGACAGATTTCAGAATCTCCTTGGTTTCATTAAAAGTGGTGTAAACGAAAGGAAGAAAAGAGAAGTCAGAAAGGGAAAGATATGTGTGAGAAAGTCTTGGAGGGAATCAGATTTCATTGGTTTTTCTGAAGTCAATTCATCATTATTAGTTCAGTAAATACTCGCTGAGCAAAAACTATATGCCAGGCATTATTTTAGGAACAAATGTACAACAAAGGAAAACAACACAACGAAAATAACAAATGAGCTACCCCATCTGGTGTAAGTGGTCTTCCAATAGAGGAGATGGACAGTCCACAAATAAATATGATACCAAAAATGATGTGTTACGAAGAAAAGTGAAAAAGGGAAGGAATAAAAACTAAGATGGGGGGTGAGGCAAGGAAGTGCTCTCTGACAAGGGGCCATAAGGGGAAACTTGAATCAAAAGAATGATCAAATATCAGCAACAGGTTGGGAAAGAACAGTCTAAGCACAGAGTTCATAATTGAAAGGCACCAACTGCTAGTCCTTCAGGGAGAGCTGGGAACAGAATTGACTTTCCTTTGTGGAGTTTTCCATGGTTAAACAGGTAGTAAGAGAAACTGAGAAACCTTGTGTTTGCACATATTTGTATATATTGTCAACTTGAAATATAAGTACGTTTGTTTAAAAGAGAAACTTTTGTGAAAGATAATTCATTATCCAAGATATCATCATTTTTCTTTAACCAGACTTTTAGGTCTTCATTTCCTTTGTACAAAGGGAGAACCCTGTTTACAGGAAGAAGGAGGAACAGGAAAGGATAAAAAGTGTAGCATTTTGTAATACTCATGAAAGAACATCCCTAGTTTCCTTAAATTCTGAAGCAAAACTGCACATATATCTAAAGTAACATTAAATTACTTTTTCACAACATCAAATCCTTTTAGTTGATCCCTGGAGAACACAGCAGGCCTCAAATATATCTCAGTGACAGTGAACCTGCAGAGCTAAGTCGCACTGAACATGTTACTGACAAGATTTAAAATGTAATTAACCCAGTATTTATACAACTCATCTGGTCCTTCTTTCCACATTTAAGTTTAACCAGCATAAGGGGATTATCTGCAGGAGCCATGCCTATCTTATCATCTAGCCTGTGCCTTTCTGGGGACAGGAAGAGGAACCCCTGCAAGATCTGTTCTCCTATAGCAACTTACTCTTTGTCTCTGTACCTAGGAAGACTCGTGGTCATGTTTGTTTCAGTCCGAGTTGCAGGAGTTCCTGCATTTCTGCAAATTGGATATCCATCTGTCAGACTGAGTTGAATCAGATTTCCATGATGTGGGAAGAAATGCTTAGGAGGGTTGTAGATTAAGTCATCAAAATAATGTTCCACCTGTGACAAGGGCTAAGCAAAATCAACCGATTTTATCCTGTGGCAAATCTATTGATAGCTTTCATCGCACGGCCCTGCCTGCTTTGCTCTGCCAACTTAAATTCCACTCCAAACTGGGTCTTTTTCAAAACCCTATAGGCTCAAACATCAGGTAAATTCAAATGATTGGAATTACTGAAAGCAATAAGAGCCTTTTTCACATGCATAATTCAGATTAGTAATGGTTTCATTCAGGTGCTTATTAAATTCTTCTTTTAAGCACATTAGAGTGTGTGTGTGTTTTGAGAGAAATGGATTTATCTTTCACTATTTAGATATCATAGATAAGCTTTCTAAAATGGTTGCAAATTAACAAAGAATAATTTCTCAAAGATATACTGCCAAGTGTTAGAGAGAATATCAAATTTATACTTTCTGGATGTTGTTCTTTAATTTTATCTTTCTTGAATAAATTTGAAGTTTTAAAAAATGTTTTCCACCTTTTGTTGATACTATAAGCATCACTTGTACATGAAGAAAAACAATAAGAAAATGCAATGTAGTTATCTGTTATTTTGTAGCACATTAAGAGTCAGAAGACTACAAAATTCTAATGTTGGAAAATATAATTATTTAAATGTAGAGATCTTTTTGTTAACACAAGTATGTTATTTAAAATATACACACATATGCATACATAATGTCAATATAGATTGGTAAATAAAATAAAAAGGAGACAAACATTTTAGTGATATTTAATTTTGAATTTATCTTTGACACTTAGCTTGCTATAGACATGTTCTAATTGCTCACACCTTACTCTTACAAATTGTAACTAAAGAAATAGAGTTGTATTGTAAGAAAACAGTGATTTTATGTAAGCATAAAAGCATATAAATATTAACAGTATTTTCAAGGCTATACTATTATGTGCAAGGGTCTGCTAATTATTCTATTTATGATGAAACTGAATCTTATAACTCTAAAGATGAAAAAAATCCAAATGTCACCATTTGTTGTCTTCAGGTAAGCTCCAGCTCCCGAATAATGACAGATGCCTCCTAAATTTTGTTGGAACAAAGAAGAAAATAAATAAACACATCCACAGATACAGATCCTACTGAACTTAAAAGAATTTCAGACAAGAGGCCAATTTGGGATTTGGATGGGAATTGACAATATGTCCCTGATAATGTGAAGAGCTAGCATTTATTGAGTTCTTACTATGTTTTGGACATTGTTTGAAATGTTGCATCATCTTGACCTCTTTAATCCACACACACTAGGAATAAATAAGTATACCTATTATTTCTATTTTATAAAGGAAGAAATTGTGGCTAAGAGAGGTTTTACAACCTGACCAAGTTTGTCAAGTACCAGAACTTGGCTTCAGAAACAGGCAGCTCTTCTCCCAAGCCCTGGTCCCCGGAAGACTAGCAACAGTCAACATCAACTGCTAGATTTTAAATCTGTATATTCCTCTGCATTTCTAAGATGGCATACTTTTAGCTGAGTAATCTGACACCTAACCATAGGATCTAAAAACTCAGGGCAATATCACAGAGGACAGAGATTTTGTCCGTATGCCTACACCAAGACTGGTCTATAAAAAATGTGGAATAAAGTCATACTTTTTAAAGCATGAGCTAAAGTGTGGGCTCAAGTCCTAACTTTACTGGACATATGCCTTGCAAAAATCACTTCATGTTCCTAGGCTTCATTTTTCTTATTTGTAAAATGTAGGAAAAACAAAATTCTTCCTTCCTGAGTTTTTTCTGAGGATTAGCAAGGTAATACTTATGACTTCTATAGTACAAAGACAACTACTTGGTAATTTCCTAATATACACTTACCATTTGAATTAAAATTTTGTTTTTATTTATTGTCCTCCAAGAAATGAAAATATATGTCACCACAAGAATCTTACCTAAATATATTATAGATACTGTACTTAAAATAACCCAAACTGAGAAACAACCCAAAGTAAATACAGTGGATTATTATTTTCTGTAGTTACCTTACTGTGTGCTAGTATATCAGAACTTCTTACTGCTATCTAACTATAATTTATAATACCCATTCTTCAACCTCCCTACCTCTATCTCCCCTCTGGTCTCCCCGGGCTCTGATAACCATCATTTTATTATTGAGTTCTGTGAGAACAACTTTTTAGATTTCACATGTGAATGAGACTTTCCATGTTGTTACAAATAACATCTTTTATATGTTTGGAGTTCATCTTTTATATGTTTGAATACTATTCCATTGTGGCACATTTTCTCCATCAATTGATGGAAACAGGTGGTTTCTATTTCTTGGTTATTATAAATATAGCTATAATGAATATGGGATTGTAGATGTCTCTTAGATATACTGATTTTACTTCTTTGTATATAAACACAATAGTGGTACTGCTGGATTATATGATAGTTCTATTTATGGTTTTTTGACAGATCTCTCCATACTATTTTCCATAATGTTTGTGATAATCACTTACATTCTAATGACTTACACTCTCGTCAAGATTGCGCAGGAGCTCTTTTCTTCATATCCTCTCCAGCACTTGTTATTTTTTTTGTTTTCTTTTGGATAATAGTATTTATTTTTTATTTTTCCTTTTTTACTAGGGGAAAGTGATGTTTTATTGTGGTTTTGATTTGTATTTCTATGATGGGTGGTGATGTTGAACATTTTTATATATCTATTGACCATTTTTTCATCTTTTTTTGAGAAGAGTCTGCTTAGGTCTATTTCCATTATGTAATTGGATTATTTGTTTTTATGTTGTTTAGTTATTTGTATTCTTTTTTATTAAGTTTATTAATTGGTACATTTTAGGTATACAATATACTTACACTCATTGTTGGGGTCTTGTACCTTTACATGATGTATCTTGGTTCTTATTTTTTTCCCATTCCCTGGCCCTCTCTTCACCCCCTCCACCCTTCCCTATTTAAAAATAAATTGTTTCCGTGTTTTTCTTTTTCTCATATTTTTTCTTTTCCTTTCTTTCCTTTCCCCTACCCCTCCCATTTCCCCTACTCCTTTAGACCTTTTCTTCCTATTTAACAATATCAGTTATACATTTTAATCTTTATTTACACTTTTAGTTTTTCACACCAGAAAAACTATTCCATATTTACACATGTGTCCTATTTATTTCACTTAAGAGTATGACCTCAATGTGCATCCACTTAGCTATAAATGTCTCTAATTTCTCGTTCTTTATGGCTGAATAATTCTCCATTTTATAAAAGAAATCCACATTTTCTTTACCCAGCCTCCAGTTGATGGGCAACTGGGATGTTTCCAAGTTTTAGCTATTGCAAACTGTGCCACTATAAACATGGGTGAGCATATATCACTGTGGTATGATTCTTTTAAGTCTTTTGGGAAGATACCCAGTGGAGGAATTGCTGGGTCAAATGGGACTTCCAATTCTAGTTGTTTGAGGTATCTCCATATTGATTTCCTCAGTGGTTGCACCAGTTTGCACTCCCACCAACAATGAAAAAGGGCTCCTTTCTCCCCACAACCCCACCAGCATTTGTTATTGGTTGATTTCTTGATAGCAG
>NW_004624789.1:3433682-3448233 GCF_000247695.1 Heterocephalus glaber | reverse complement strand
GTTTTCTCTAGTTCTGTGAAATATGCTGTTGGGATTTCAATTGGGATTGCATTGAATCTGTATAGCAGTTCTGGAAGTATGGACATTTTCACTATATTGGTTCTTCCTACCCAGGAAAAAGGGATGTCTCTCCATTTTCTTATATCCTCTTTTATCTCTTTTTTCAGAGTGCTGTAGTTCTCAATGTAGAGGTCTTTTGCTTCCTTTGTTAGATTGATTCCTAGATATGTCATGTTTGGGGTGCTATTGTGAAAGAGATTGTTTCTCTAATTTCTCTTTCAGTGAGTCTGTTATTTATGTATGAGAAGGCTACTGATTTTTGAGTATCCTGCTACTCTACTCAATCTGTCAATTAAGTCTAGAAGTCTTTTGGTGGAGTTTTTGGGTCTTCTATGTAGAGTATCATATCATCAGCAAATAATGACAGTTTAACTTCTTCCTTTCCTATCTCTATTACTTTTATTTCTTTTTCTTGTCTAATTGCTGTGGCTAATGTTTTCATACTATATTGAACATGAGTGGTGACATTGGGCAGCCTTGTCTTGTTCCTGATTTTAGCATGAAGGGTCTCAGCTTTGACCATTTAGTATGTTGTTGGCTGTTGGTTTTTCATAGATAGGCTTTATCAAGTTGAGATAAAGACCTTCTATTCCAATTTTCTATAGGATTTTTATCATGAATGCATGTTGAGTTTTATCGAATGCTTGTTCTGCATCTATTGAGATGATCATGTGGTTTTTTTCCTTGACTCTGTTAATATGGTGTATTACATTTACCGATTTAAGTATGTCGAACCATTCTTGCATCCCTGGGATAAATCCGACTTGGTCAGGGTGTATGATCTTCTTGAGGACCCTCTGTATTCAGTTTACCAGTATCTTGTTGAGGATTTTTACATCTATGTTCATTAGGGATATTGGCCTGTACTTCTCTGTTTTGGTTCTTTTTTTCCCTGATTTTGGAATCAAAGTAACACTTGCTTCCAGGAATGAATTTGGAAGTATTGCTTCCCTTTAAATTTCATTGAAAAGTTTAAAGAGTAGTGGCAATAATTCTTCTCTAAATCTCTTGTAGAACTCAGCAGTGAAGCCATCAGGACCTGGACTTTTGTTTGTTGGTAAATATTTAATTATGTTTTCAATTTCGCTGATTGTAATTGGGGTGTTTAGGATATTTTTATCTTCTTCATTCAACTTTGGTAATTCATATGTATCTAGAAATCTGTCCATTTCTTCTGTGTTTTGCACTTTATTAGAGTACAGGTTCTCAAAGTAGGTATTGATGATCCTCTGGATTTCTGCTGCATCTGTTGTGACTTCACCTTTTGCATTCCTAATTGCATGGATTTGAGCTTTTTCTTTCATTTTTTTGATAACGTTGGCTAAAGGATTATCAATTTTATTTATTCTTTCAAAAAACCAACTCTTTGATTTGTTGATTTTTTGTATCATTCTCTTAGTCACCATTCCATTGATTTCTGCCCTGATCTTTATAATTTCTTCCCTCTACAAGCTTTGGGTTTGTTTTGCTCTTCTTTTTCTAGGAGCTTACACATACCCCTTCTCGAAGCTTCTTAGTTTTAATTATTACACTCTCTCCTAATTGTTTCTTCCTTGTGTAGGTGGTAGCTGCTTCTGCAATTACTGCTTCTATGATTACTTAGTGTCCCGTTTTGCTTTATAACCTTATCAGCTTTATAATTTATTAAAATTCTATTACATTATCTCTGTTAGACTAACAGCTGAGTTTTCTGTTCACTGAACATTGGCCAACACAATAAATGATATGGGTAGTGAAATGGTTAAAAAGCAAGAAAACCCCTAAAACATTTTAGTCAGGAACATGTTTAGTTGAATCAGACTCACGACAACCACATTTTCAGTCACATCACTTTCAAACCACTTTCCATTCTGCATTCAATTTGGAAACTACTTTCTTTACCAGATGTAGAAAAAATCCACTTAATAAACAATCTGTCATAGATAAAACAGTGTATTATAGATGTATCATAGGTGAAACTATGTGATACTCTAATCAGTAAAGGTGAATAAGGAAGGAAATGGACTTATTTTGTGTTTCTTCAAAAAGCAAAATAGGTTTTAATGAGAAGACAAATTTTTTCCAAAAATCAACCCTGGGTAAGGATAAAATCAACTTCTGAGAAGCAGCAATTATTTCATCGTAAGGGGCACTCTAATTCAGGTTGGGAAACTATTACTTGATATCCTAAGGGATATTCTTCAGTTGAAAAGTTTATTGAATTAGATGTACTAGATAGTTTATATTGTGGTCTTGTGATATTGTCACTTGTGTACTTATTTCAATATCTTTCTTTCCAACAAGAGAAGTGTTTCTTGATGCTGATAGAATGTGGAAAAGGAAGAAATGTAAAGGACTCAGGTAAGAGGGAAGGGAATTACAACATGCGACAGAATGAAGTCTTCATAGGTAGCAAGGTATGAGTAGGGAAATGTATTAGGAAAGTAATTATAAAGAAGCTGAGCAAATAGACTGGAACAAATCTCTCCTATCCCTGGTCCCTTTAATCCTAGTAATGAGCAAGGTCAAAAGCTGCTGCAGCTGAGGTTGTGTCCTTGTCTCAGGTTTCATAGACCACATTTGAAATACTGTGTTCCAGAACAGCATGTACACATAAAAAAAATGCTTATCTGAGAGATGGTTACTTTTTTCAATCTCATTTTCTAATATTTGCTAAGATATTTACAATGACTTTGAAACCTTATATTATGTTGGAACATGATACAAAATATTATTAATATTTCTAACAACAATATTAAAAAGTTTTCTATAATATCACCATCAGTCATAACAACAGCACAGGTTATTGGAATACATCCTTTAAACATTTACCCAAACCAAATAAATAGACAGCAGAAGAATTCTTGGTGTTTATGAGCTATTAGAAACAGATTTCTATAAATGATGTCAAAAGAACAATCCTATATAAGATTGGCAAGTGTTCTGAGATAAATTGAAAAACATGCTAAGTTTTAAACATAGGAATGTTGGGAGTCATGTGTAAATATGATTAAGAGTAAATTAATATTTATGGGAGCTGTGTTATTATTGTGCTTTGACTTAGACAATTTTAAAAGGCATATTCTAAAAGAAGGGGAGGAATATCTCAATTGTTTGTCTAGAATGTGCCAAATATTCCATTATTTAAGAAATATATAGATGTTTACTGTCACTTAGGCCCTAATGAGTCATTAGTGAACTGACTTTATATCTCAGTACTTCTCATAAATATATCGAGTCAGATTTAGTTTTCCAGAAACTAGAGAGCATAGGGAGAACACATATTACCTCCATACACTAGAAATGGTAAAACTCTTGTTCAGGACACTGTGTAGAATTTTCTAGATATTAGTTATTGTAATGTATCTCATTAATAGGCACAGTATTATTTTATTTGTATAGATGTAATTTTAATACTCAGGGGAATTTCAAGGAGCAGGACTTAATATTTTTCCTCCAGTTCTTAAAGACATAATAAATATGTTAGGATGAAAGTCTATCTTTTTCAGTTTACTTGGAAGCATAATACACATTTGAAAGGCTCACTGTAATGTTATTTGAGCTTTGACCAGGAGTCAGTTATTCTAATTTCAAGCAGCATTATTTTCATTGCAAAAGTCTTATGATACTGTGATATTTTTTACTGTAGGTGTAGATACAAACTTTGTGCCCAATGGGTGATAGAATACAATGACTTTCTGAGATTTGTGTAGGGTACTAAATCATGATGCTAACTGAGGAACTTTAAAAATCTCTGTGTGAATAGTTAAGAGAGGCATGACATTATAAAGTGTGTGGTAGAACTGGAAGTATATTCCAGTGAATATGATTCAGAATAGTTCTCTTGAACAATACAAACACAATAAAGATGAATTGTTTTCCAGTTTCTGATGGGCTCTGGTTACAAAAGTAACAAATCTGTTTACTTCTCAATGGGAGATCTGGTTTCCATGGGGACCAAACCAACCTCATCTGCTGTTTTGCAGACTATGCTCCGTGCACCACCTCCACTTTGGCAGGACTAAAGAGTAGCTGAACACAGCCACTCTGGCAAGTGTGTACAGCTATCTATATAGTTTTTCCTCCTTTCCATCCCCTTCCAACAACAGAGCCCAGGAGGGGGCTTCAAGGATGTGCAGCTTTCCTCCCACTTTCAAGTTGCATCACTTGTGATGCTCTTTGAAACTGGAACATTGTACACTATTGTGATAAACATCCGCCATGTGTCACAATGTTTCTTCAAGTTAAGTGTCAAATTATTTGGCAATATAAATAGGTGCTTATTTTTATTGTTTTAGTGCCCTTACCAGAGATTCTGCACGTATCACTGGCATTTATATACAGATTAATCAAAATTGATCACATATTGGCAATTTGCTGTATTTAATGTACAATTATTCATGTGCTCAGCATGAATTATTACCAACAGCTTACTATACGCCAAACATTGTGCTGAACATGAAAGATGTAGAGATGAGTCGGACAGATTTCTTATTCTCAAGTAGTTTAAAATCTAGTTGTGCTCGCTTCGGCAGCACATATACTAAAATCTAGTAGGGAAGATTCTATAAGAAGAGGAATTTGTAAATCACTGTGGTAAATGGAATGGTATAATATTTGCCTTGATAATATGGAAGCATAAAGACTCAAATCTCATGTGGAGACATGCAGGAAGTCAGAGAAGGCTTCTTAAAAGGGGTTGGTTTGGTTTTAGCTTCAAAAACGAGTATGGATGAATTAGGTTAAAAGCAGTAGCTTCAGTGAGTGAATGGAGGAGAGGAACAGCAACTTTGGACTAAGCCAGAGGTAATTCTGTGCTTGACCAAAAGCTGAGTTGGGGAGAGCAAAAACAGTAAGAAGAGGTCAAGTGATCAGTCCACCAGTGAAATATTAGAGATTTTGGATTTTATTTAAAGTCATTGAAGAAGGGTAAAGAAAACATATAAAGAAAATGATTGGTCAGCTTTTCATTTTCAAGCAATTATTCTGAGCCTGGGTGGACTATAACCAAAGAAAATGAGATGTTTGACTACATGAATAAATGGTCTCATTTTCCCACTGGCTGAAAACATTGCTCCAATAAAATGTTCAATTTTAAAAGTCAATATTTCACTCAAAGAAATCCATGTGTTGTTGAAAAAATAGCTATGTTACTTTTGTACTTAACATTCATTTAGCTTAGAAAAGAGAAGGATGCTGAGAAAACGACTTATTCTCGAGCTTGAAAGTAACTGAAAGGCCCTAGGAGAGAGTCCACTCAGCGTCTCCTGAGCCACTGGCAAAAACTGGACCAATGGACAAAACACAGAGACAAGAATAGTCTCAGAATTTGAGCTTTCTAGTGAACTAAAAAATGTGTTTTCCATTATTAGAAGTGAAACCTAGAGATTAGACAGAAACCTAGAAATTTGAAATAACACAGATATTATTATCTATTGTTTTATTTTATAGAAATGTTACAAAAACTAGTTGAAATGACACAACCAAAACCAAGCATCATTGTTTGTATAGTGTTCTTGCTTCTCTGCCATGTAATGCATAGGATAAACAATAAATTGTGCCACTGGGAGTGTTTTTGAATTATATATGTCTTCTGTGGTCTTTTGCTAGTACAAAAGGCTAAGTATTTTTTTAAAAAGAAGATTTTCTATTTTAATCAATCCAAATGAAGTTTTAGAAAATGAGTTTGAAATATTCTGACTCCTCTCAAGTTAGTACATTTAAAAATAAAATTTTCCCATTCTTTTTATTTCCACTTCCTTTTAAAAACTATTATTCTGAGTTTATTGAATTTTTTGAACTCTGTTTAGTAAACATATATAGATGGCCTACTTTGAACAGATAACATCTTTTGCTAGAGGAAGGTATAGTTTAGCCATGAAATCATATACCATTAAAATAATATAAATTTCACAGCTTAAGGAACTGACTTTAGATCACTCTGCTAATAACTTAGCTTAATGTTTTGTAATAAGGCAAGTAATACTGCAAACAGCAATATTATTTAGAATATCATCAAAATTGTAGTTTAATAGAGTCTTATAAAGGGCATTATTGGCTATGTTGCTAGAATGTTAAATGAAATGAAAAGGTAGACCATTTGTCTTTCATCCGGAATAGTAATAACTATTATTTAATTTTTCAAATTACAAAATGTGTGGACATTTGTGTGTGTGTGGGTGCCATTCGGTTCAGTCCTGGGCAATTGAAATGGCTAAATAACACCCATATGGTAAACAGCTTGGTACGCCCAGTATAAAGGAAAAGGTGTTGGCAGTGAATCTGTGAAGGAGGCATTATGATTTTTACTTAGAGAGGTGACAGAAATGTCCAGCTTCCAGGGTGCTATTTCTTTCCTTTAGCTTCTTTTCAATCTCTCTCTCTCTCTCTCTCTCTCTCTCGTTCTCTCTCTCCTATCTTTCTGTCTTTCTTCCTCGTTAGTATGTTAGTTTTTGGTAGATTTTACATTGAATGAAACATTTTTAGTGTTAAGTACTTGCTCCCAGGAAAAAATATAGTTTATTGCTTTGGAGGGTAATGTGCAGGAAAATCTAAATATTTGGTTTCACATATGAGAACTAGTTTCATTATACAGAAGTTGAAGTAAAATTAAATATGATTTGCACCTGATAAAAATGTCTACTTTTTCCATTAAGTTTATTGGTACATTTTAGGTGTACAATACAATTACATTCATCATTGGGAACTTGTACCTTTACATGTTGTATCTTGGGTCTTATTTTTTCCCCTAAAAATGTGTATTTTTAAATAGGGAAATATGACAAGTATGAAGCAAAGATAATTCAGTAATAGTATTGACATCGATCATTAACATATATTTTATATTTATTGTGCACTAAGGACTTGTTTTAGTGATTTCTATGTGTTACACAATGGTTTTCATTTCACACCCATAATAACCTTATAGGTACGAAATCACAATGCTACTGATTTTACAGATGTAGAGACTGATGAACTGAAAGTTTAGGTAATTTACTTAACTGAGTGTCAGGGTCAGAAATCAAAAGCACAAACTTGTGATTACAATGTTACATGACTTTTATTTAATAAAAAGCCAGTCTTTTTTTATTTCATAAGCTGAAGAACTAGGGGAGCTACTGAAGACTTATCATGATTGTAACGAATGTATGGAAAAGCAGTAAGACCTGAGAATCAGAAAGATTATATCTCCAATCTCCATCCTGCCAGTGGTGTGAGGCACTTGGCCTCTGGAAGCCACACCTTCATCTGTAAAATGACAACAACTTCTATCACAGTGCCATTTGGAGGCTTAAACAAGATTACACACAAAGTTTATTAACTTTCAAACAATGGATATATAGTATCCCTTCAACCTATGTAAACTGTTACTGTTTTTAAAACAAAAATCTAGTGTGTGTAAAAAATGCACTGTGATAGATACATAATCTTCATTTAAGCAAGATTAAGAAATTTTAAGCATTAAAAATGTTTTGGGGTTTGTTTAAGAGAAGACAGGCATTTAAAAATCACTGTCTCTTTTCCACTTTGAAATTCAATGATAATTCTGGTGTAGAAAAATTTTGATTCTAAATTTGTGAGCTTCGAGATTTCAAACTAATATTTATCAAAAGAGTAAAAAAGTGAATTGTTTACCTATATAACATATATATAACATGATGCTTTTGAATATACATACAGCCCTAGACTCTGAAAATCAAGGAGTTAAGCATTACACTTATTTCCTATCTACAACTCTTTGTAAGTTTGTAGGTGGACTCAATTGAAGTAATGAAGTTTTCTTATCAATTAAATATCTAGTCCTAGAGAAAGTTTCTTAATAATTTCCACAGAAAATGATGTGGAAGAAAAGTGTTATGTCTTATTTCATATACCGGGGACAAACATTTTAAAATTTCATATAAAGTTGAATTAGGTTATCCATTTTCAACATTTTAAGATATAATATCCCTAAAACTATACCATAAAGATGAATAATATCAATTATTGAAAATTATTTAAACTACTGACACAATAACATCTTTAAAATATTTTTCCTCTTATTATTTTGCATGATTTTAGACATTTTAAGAAAGCACATTCAGGATGGGTCAGGTAATAATGCCTGTACTATTGGAATTCTTGGGGTGTAAATGAAAGGTTATACATTATATTTAGCATATTTAGTGAGAATAGTTATAGGCAATTGTGACATGAACTAACTCTAAAAAGACATTTCATGAATATGCTAAGAAAATGACAATATTAATAAGGCTGATACACTATATAAACCAAAAAAAATGTTTTTTAAAATACAGATTTTGTAATTTATTTCACACTTATGCAAAGTGAACAATCACCATGACCTAAATATTTAAGAATTTTACTCAGGATCATCTGCCTTTTGACATAGATACTTTATATAAGTTCTACTTAAAGTCTTTGGAAACAAGGGAATCCTCACTGTATGTAGCAATATTAACATTTGACTAATCTTTTGGACACATAGGAGTAGTCTTGATTTGGTTGGAAAAGGGCAGATCCCAAGTTGGCTTGTTTTCCTTAGGGTGGACAGGCCTCCCCTTGAAATGCGGGCAGAATAGTCTCTTCACTGTTCTGCAGAACATCAGATGTGGTTGGGCTTAAATCAATATTCACACATGGCCTGTGAAATCAAATCAGTTCAAAGTTTTTCCTTCACAATAATTGCAGTGGTAAGGGATGATTTATCAAGCTCAATAACTTTTTGGAGTTCATAAATTTCAAGTTAAAATAACAATCTTCTGTACTAAATAAATGTCTCTTTGGATTTCTAAGGGGTTGTCAACCTTGCTTCTCAAGATAGGCTTCAGGGAATCCAGGAGCCCGAGACAACTATGAGCTTGTACCTTATATTTTGTCACGTGTGTGTGTGTGTGTGTGTGTGTGTGTGTGTGTGTGCATTTTGCTATGCAAAGTGCCCTTAACTTTCATTGCACTATTTACAAATGGATCTTTGAAGTAAACAATAACAACAACAGCAAAAAATCTAGGAACACTACATGGAGAGAAGAACTCCAAACAAACTGTCACTTGTTTTGAAGAGCCATAGAATTGACATAAATTTAAATAGTTTTTGTCAAAAAAGTCATTTTGTGGAGATCTCTCAGAACAGTCTTCAAAATTATCAGTTAAGGTGACCTGAAAACTATCCTATTTTGATGAATAATGAATATGAAATGAGTATTCGTGAGAATATGAAATACATATTGAGAGGTAGAGGTAAGGGCTAGAAAGTGAAAAAGTCATAACTATTTAAATTAGTAGTATTATGCCTCAGTTACTGAGGTAGGCAGTTCACATACATGAATATACAGGGATTTCAAAACATTTCTTGGCTGTTAACAGCATTAACCTCAATTTATAGATTAGAAATAGAAAGCAGAAAGGTTAAGAAAGTTGACCAAGTTGACATGGGTAGTTAGAGGGAAGTCTGCTTCTCATTTAGGTCTCCCTGGACTGAACTATTTCTAATGTATCATTGTTTTGTTTTCATATTTTAAAAATAAAACTCAGCATTTTTCAGGAAGAGAGTGTTAAGAGATGCTAGCTAACTTTTATGTCCATGAGAACAGGAATATTGCCCAGCAGCTTTTGGTGGGGAATTTGATTTAAGAACAAAATTGAAATCCAACAACTATTCATAAAATGAATATGTCTAGCTAAATCGTCATTTGGTGAAGATATGAGACCAAGAGCAATCAAATATTTTACTAACATCACTTGACCTGGCTATAGACAGAAGTTACAGAAGCCCCTAATCTTGTCTATTAATACAGTGAGAAGTAAGCCTGCTTCCAGAACACTTTCAGCAAGCTTCCAGAGATACTGGAACATTAAAGATAATGACATGTTTTCCTCTCCTTATAGCTCAAGACCCAAAGTTACTGTTCTAAATTATCAGAACTTAGATTAAACTAACTTTCTAACCTTAAAAAGTTTTCATTCTCTCCTTAAAGGGAATTTGCCTCTATGATACAGGCTCTTGTGTTGATATATTTTTCTAAATTTTCTACTGTGCATTTGCAATGTAAAAGGATCATATAGTTGTTTCTGTTATGTTGGACAGGTTTACTTTCCCTCAATCTTCAGCAACTAAGATGGAACAGATGCCGCACTGAGCTGTTGTAGGCCTGGCTCCATAGAAGGTTATTTGTACTGCGAAGAGGGGTCAGTTCTCAGTTTAATGTTCTGCAGTTGCTGCCTTGAAATTCGTAAAAAAATTTCATTTTGTACTGGGTGCCACGAGCATGCTAGTTTGCTTCTTCATTCTTCTCATGCAGGCCAATACACATCTGTTCTTTTTTTTTTGAAAGATAGCACCACTATCTGCCTCGTTATTCTGTATAATGCTGGAAACAAAGATCCATCTTCAGTTTTGCCACTCCTACCTATCCTCACATGCAATTGTTTGCAAAGTCCTATCAATTTTAACCCCATGAGTTGTTTTATAATGAATCTAATGAGTCTCCTTTTTTCTTTTGCCACCACTTTCAATAGGAAAACACAAAACAGACAAACAAGTAAATAAAATGACAGTAACGAAACTCAACCCAGTTTCTGGCATTTATTGCTCATAAGAATTTCAGTAAATCGATTAACTTTTTGATATCTTTTTAGCATTCATGAGCTTGGGATAACTAAGCTAACCCTGCAAAGTTAAGAATTAGAAAAATGATTTGAAAACTATTTGCTATAAAGACTATTTTTAACTTAAGAAGGGTCTCAGAAGACTAAATTTTAATTTCCTCCCAACCTTTAATAATCATTTACATTGATATCAACTATCAAGTTATATTTCTGAGAAATATACTTTAGTCATAAATTATTCATACATTTGGAATTTATTGAGTATTCATTTTCATGATAATGTTAAAATAATGCCTCCCAGGGAAACAGTTTCCTCATATTTCTTAATCCCACTGCTATCACAAGAAGAGGTCTACGTCTTTCTTTTGGATCTAAGTATATACAGAGCTGCTTCAATCAATAGAGTGGAAGTGACACTATGTGATTTATGAAGCTGAATCACAAGAGGGCATGTAGCTTCCAAATTGTTTGCTAGAAAAAAGGGT
This sequence comes from Heterocephalus glaber, assembly GCF_000247695.1. Next base: position 3,437,101 of record NW_004624789.1, on the reverse strand, counting down.
TCTTCAGCTCTGAGCCTCCATATGAAATAGTCCAAGAACCCAGACACCATTATACTGTAAGAAAAGCCACTTGGAGGTGCCCAGTCACATCTTTTTCTTCATGTTACCCCATCCAGGCACCAGACTTGTGTGTGAACAAGACCAGATGATTCCAACCCCAGGAGTGAGGTTATGCCAGCCTTCAAGTTCTCCCAGATGAGGCTTCAGATATGACAGAATAGAAGCAAGCCATTCCTTTGGTACTTTGAATTTCTGAGCTACAAAACTAATACTCATAATGAAATAGTTCTTTTATGTTACAACTAAAGTTGGGATTTGTTTGTTATATAGTGATTGTAAATGGAATAACTCTAAATTAAAAAAAAAACAAAAGAAAAAATTGGAAGTATTGTTTATGTTCAAACTCTCTTTCCTTTCCAACCTTATCTTGACAGTTGCTCTACGTTGGATCCCCAACACTTTCCTTTCCAATCTTAGTACCTCTAAGGGCTCTTGCTAGTGAAAAGTTCAGCATTTTCTTTGCTCTCTTCCTGTTCTTACAACACAATTCATGTACTGTACTGTTCATGGACTACTTTCTCATTTAATCACTAATAGAACTTTTAATCCTCACCTTTATATTTCCAACATTACACATTTTCTTGTTTGTATGCACATTTAATATTTCCTAAGCTATAGCTACATTTTTAGGCCACTTGATGATAAATGTTGCTTTGCATTTGCTGAATGCTTTGCTAGTAACCCGGCATTTGAGAATTAGAATTGTAGCACTGAGGTTTTTATAGTCTTGACAAGTTATTTTGTGGCTATATGCAAACAAAAATTCTTTCTCTCAATTGTTACCATACCACTTCTTCTTTTTACATTTTCTTGGATAGCCTCATTTCTTGCTACATTAACATATCTTTTATCATCTACCTATTCATTACTTTCTTAGCCAACATTGATCTTAACTCCTTATTTTGCTCCCTGCCATTCTCTTAATGAACTAGAAGGCCACCTGACATCCATAAAATACAATTATTACCAATTTTTCTTACAATAGAAAGATTATAAAACAGGACCATTGAGGTCCCAAAGAACTGATCTCTCAGTTCCATATTGTTATGGCTTGTGTGTAGATGTCCCCGAAAAGCCTCATGCAGTCATAGGTGGGGCTTTGTTAGAGGTGCCTAATCTAGAGTGTGTGATTGACTCATGGTGCAATGCTAGGGTTAAGGGTGCTAGGATTAAGGGTGGATGACCACTAAATCAGTCCACTGATTGGTTTGGCACAACCCTAATCACGGTAACCTGGATACAATCTAAGGGACAGAAAGAGGCTTATCTTGTCCCTTGCTTGCTTTGCTACCTTTTGCCTGCCATGAACTCTTTCTTCTCTGCTATGCCTGTCTGCCATGTCACCCTGCCTTGGAGCCAGCCGATTATGGACTGAAACCTCTACAAACTGTGAGCTAAGTAAACCTTTCCCTCTTTAATTTTGAGTGTTGGGTATTTTTGTCTCGGCAATGAGAACAGTAACCAAGATACATAATATTCTTTAAAATCTGAATTTTACTTTACTTTAGATGTCATTTATTCCATCCTGCTCAAATCTATCAAAAGGAAGAGAGATAGGATTTTTTTTTAAAATTACATACTGTAGTTATCACACAAGCTTTCCTCCTCTGACTAAATAATCCACATTTGCCTTTAGAGAGAAACAGTGGAAGAGAAAAAAAGTTGTATTTACAGTATATACCAGATGCCATGGAGCAAAATCATATTACTACGCTTACTTCATTGTTTACTACATTCTTTTAATGTAAATTTCTTTCAACTGAAGAGAAAGAGAGTGTTAGATAATGCAGATGTTTTATGTTCACCCAAAATATTTAAAATTATTTTTAAATGGCGAATCAAGAATATGTCTGTGTGCCACACAAAGGATGTGGCTGAATATATGAATTTAATAAGCCAATAATATAGAGAAATAGCCTTAAGAAAGAAATTCTAAATGAGTGAGAGATTAGACCCTTAACAAAAGTCCTTGATATCTGTAGATATCCTGCAGCTTTCTGAATTCCTATCATGTTTTTAATCATAATTGCTTCCCTAGCACCCATCTGGGCTGTTATCAACAACAGCAGCTTATGACTTCCAGGGAAGAATAAATAGAGGAACAAGTGAATTCTTTGGGAGCTCCAATTCTGGCTTTGCACAGATTTCTCCATAATAAAATAATGGAGTGGAGCACTAAAAAAAAAGATTCAATGAAAGCAAGTATTTTTAAATAGATTATTTTCCACAAGAAATCAGTGGGTGTTAATGTTTCCTTGTTGGCTATAAAATCACTGGGGGAGAAATTGCAATTACAGCAATCACAGCATAGTTTAACCCTAGGAACTTAGAAAGAAAGAAAAAATGGAGAGGGGATCTTTATAAAAGATTATCTTTAAGAAGGCAACACAATTAAGAAGGCTATTCATGAGATTTTTAGATAGTTCACTTTCTCTCCAGAAGGGGCTCCATAACATCGATGGATTCACTTGAAGGCATAATATGCCTTTCTGTTCCTGGATTTTAGGGATCAGATATGTTATTAATCAAAACAGTTGCTGTAGTTTCATTGCTTGGAGAATCTCTTGGGGCATTGTATACAGCTGCAGTCAAAGAAAATGAACTGTTATGAACTTGATCATACTCATCCCTTGGGCTCATCTGATTACAAAAGTGCCCAATGAGCTGTTACAGTATTTTCAACTAATTAGTTAACCCCTGCATTGGGATTTCTTCCCTTCCTTGTTTTTTATCTTTACTGTTTGGCCTTTATAGTGTCTATTTTCCTTTCCTCTAACAGTTTGCTTGTCACAGTGCTTGCTCTGCTGCCCAAATATTCAAAACATCACTAAAATGTTCTCTTTCATATATCATTGCTTGTGTGAAGGAACTAAATGGTGTACTTTTGTGCCATTTTATTTATTTTTAAATCTAAGATATTCAATAGCAACTTTATTCAATTAAGGAACTCAGTTGCATTTGACTACTAGAGCTTTCCTAAACCATTGGATGAAGATTCACAAGTCCTCCTGGACATAATTATTTGGAAAAAAAGGAAACAGACACATCATCAGTAAAAGAGACTGTCGTATACACATCAGTTTTCTGAAGGTGTATTTCTGGCCTCATTGCCAAGTTCTACATAAAATAATGGAATAAAGCATATTTTTTTTATAAAGGATCCATCAGAAGCCTGGTGTTATAAATCAACTATCCCCACACTCCCCCAATTCCTGTACTGAATTTGACTGTATTTGGAGATAGAGCCTTTAAGGAGATAGTTACGGTGAATGATGTCATGAGGGTGAGGCCTTGATCAGATAGGACAGAATCTTTATAAGAATTGAGAGAGACACCAGAACTCTCTCCCTAGCCCACTG
>NW_004624789.1:3409158-3420103 GCF_000247695.1 Heterocephalus glaber | reverse complement strand
CAATCATACATTTTTGATGCACAGACCACTAAGTGTAATAATGAATACTAAAGTCTGATGGGAAGAATCTGAACTAGAAAATATACATAACTTTTATATAGCATTTCTATATGTCAACAACAATAAATTTTACATCAATATTTTATTTCAAGTAATATTATTTAATTTAATTGTTTTGTTTGCAAAGATTAGGAATCAACAAATTTTTCTGTAAAGAACCAAATTAGATACTCCATACATTAGGTTTTGCAGGTTAAAATGCAAAATTGAGAATATTATGTAGATATATGCACCACAAGAGAGATTTTTTTTGGTAATTTTATAGAGGAAATTGAACACATTATAATTGAGTGTAATTAGGGAATTATTTTAATAAGATTTCATTTACTCAGAGTTTAAAAACAATGTTCCCCATTACAAATTATGATAAATGTTTATCTGTTGGTGCTGATGTAAATGAGATTTTACAGAGTTCATCTTTGAAAAAATTTTTTTTCAGATACAGAAGTGCCACACACTGTTATCAAAGTACTAACATATGATTTTAATTGCAGATATTTATCCCATAGATGGCATTGATAAAATTCTATATTTTCTTGTTATTTTTACTATGTATTGTAATTATTTCCAATTTAAAAATGAGATGACAGTGTTTCAATTGTAAAGTTAAATGATTTATGAAATATAGACATTTCCTTTGTCTTTACATTAAGATGAGAAAAAATGCTTTTAAAGCTGTAGCTTGGTCTTGCAAATCACATATGCTCAAAATATTTGTGGGAAGAGAAAACTTATTTTAACTTTTGATAGCACAGAAATGAATAAAATAAGTTTACATTATACCAATGATTCATATAACACTGTCTAAATGATTTATTACAGTATAACTTTTATAAGCACTATTTTGCCTTGAAATTACAGGTTGAATTTATTAGAAACATTATCAAATTCATAGCTAAAGTTAATTTTTAAAGACATTTAGTAGCTGCTAATAGAGGCCAACTGCAAGTTATTTTTTACAAAGAAAAATATTTTGGTCTCATTCTTCAGCTCAAAAAACTCAAAGAAGTTTTATTGATCTTGACCTGTCCAACTGCTGTATAGTAGGATAAGTTCAGGATATTCAGCTTCAAAATCTGACCAGAAACAAATGAATAAACAGACTAACAAACAAACAGTATCTATGAAATATCTTCTAGAGTGAATGAAGTTTACCAGTGACAATGCTAACACATGGTAGCAAAACATTTTAGGCAAAATAGCAGACAATGAGTAGCAAAACGAATGCATATGGTCATAAAACACCTTGTATTTTTACAAGCTTTTAAAATTTTTCAAATTAGCCTTTTTGCACTCTCTACAGTTTTCCAGCATCAATTGAAACACATCTTAACAAATTCTACATCAGTTTGTTCTAAATTAGTTTTCTCAACTTCTTTGAAATATTGTTACCTATACTTGTTCCAAGCGTGCTGTTCATAGATGATTCTTGTCACTTCATACTGAAGGAGGACTCAAGTAAACAACTGAGCACCTGTCAATTCATCTGGGAGTACTAGACATCACTTCTCTTGTCCGCAGTTGGTTATTGTTTCTATTCTCAATGCCTTTAAATCAAAGTAACTGTTTTTGTAGAAAGGAGAATTGTCTTTATAAGGCAAATATGTAAAATCCATCTTTAGCTCTCTGGCAAAAAAAAAAAGAAAAGGAAAGTAAAGTAAAAAAAGACACAGGCTAGATTTGACCCCTGGCAAAAGTTTGTTGACATTTGTACTAGATGAGATGATTCAGAGAGATGTATAATTCTGCATAAAGGGGACTTTAGATAAAATAATTTAAAGTATGGACACACATATAGAAGCACTCATATACTTATGTAGTATGTATACATGACATGTAAAATGGCATGACAATAAAATAGTGCATATTAAATTTGTTGCAATTTTCTTGTTTTATGCTGTATTCCAGTTCCAGTAAACTAGGATACACATGAAAATACAGACATGAAACCACTCTTAATGGGACAGAAGTATGTGCTGAAGCTAGGTCACACCAGCTAACTACAGTCAACTGATAAAATTACCTTGAGTCAAATATTAAATTACATACACGGGTATGTAATATATTTGTTAAATAAATTCTACTTAGAAAGATAATACTATGCAGCATTCACATCTTCTTAATTTTCATGCTACATTTTGCTCTTTTCTGTGTTCTTGAGATTATGCCTACTGTTTCTTCGTGGTGGAAATAATATACAAAATGTGTATTTGCAAATCACTTTCCAAATCTGTATTCAATGACTACACATTTGTAGTTCAAAATTGGCTATAATGGATATTTATATGCTGAAATAGGTAAATGCTACAAAGTAGGACTTGATTTATAGTCTTGCTGGATGTCTAAATTTAAAAATTTAATGAGTAAATGCACAGTAGGTGTAAATGTGTGTTGGGTCCGTAGATTACTTTGTGGATAGTTTGCATAATCCTGGCTGTTTCTCTGTCAGGCTTTGGACTTAAATAAAGGATTCTGGGAGACTAATTGGAAGTCTTCCTGGAACTGGCCTTTTTATGTCACACCTAGCACTCAGTGGCACTGGGACTCCCTAAATATCAGTGTAACAGGAAGTGGTAACTAAAAGTGCAGCCTCCAAGAGTGAGCTGAAACGCCGCAGGATGGGCTGTCTGACACGAGGTGCTCAGGCCTTCAGAGAGAATTTTCACCCTCTCCTGGCATTAAGGACTGTCATCTCTAACCCCCCCCCCCCCCCCCGCCCCCGGGGAGGCCCGATGGAGCTTGCCAAGGCTTGGGAGAGGGTGGGGAGTGAAGTACCAAGGGAAGCGCGATTCCTTGAAGGCCTCTGTCTCACCGTCCGCGTATTCCTTGCCCAGGGAGTTGCTGCTCTGCTGTCCCTGGAGAGGACGAGTGAGGAAGCATGGAACCCTTGAGATCAAACATTTCCTTCAATTATGCACCCTGTCCCTTTTCGAGAGCACAGTCCCTTTCTAGGGGCGCTTGGAGGGCCAGAGCTGGAACGTGGTCGGGCAGGGGACACCTCAGCCAGGACCTGGGCTGGAGACCCAGGGGCTCGGATGGTGGGCGCGGATCACACAGGTACTCCCAAGCCAGGGCTCAGCGGCTCTCAGAGCCCTTTTTTCTCATCCAGCGGAACGGTGGATTCATCTAATTCCTCCACTGGGTCCTCCAGCAGGGCTCAAGCCGCTTTCTTCCAAGGACTTGCGTGGGGATCTCAGCCCCGAGATTCTATGGGGCGACCACCAGGGAAGTGGAGCCCTCTTGTGCGGTGCCGCCTCAGGTTGGGACGGAGGTATGGGCGCCTCGGAGGATGGTGGGCATGAGACACTTCCAACACCTGCGCTGTGGCTTCCCCTCCAACCCCAGGGGTCAGCTCTTGCTCCTTCCTCATCGCTCTATTCCCAGGCTTTTTCTTTTATTTTCTCAGTCGAACAGCCTACCATGATCTTCCTTTAAAGGACTCTCCTTAAGAAGCAGCCTGTCACTTATGTTTTCTTAGCATTATAATGCATGACATATTCACCATTAAATTAGTCCAAAATGTCTTTTATGTTAATATTTAGGTTCAGGATCATAGGCTTGTCTTAAGGGTACGAAAGTGAAAAGCAGTACAACATCCCTGGATAATAATTCAATAAAAGATGAAAGAAACTTAAAAAAATACTCTTGGATTTGTCTCTTCTTTTTCTAAGATTTTCCAAAAAAATGTGAAATTCTGATGATCTATAAAGATCTTCATCACAATATTATTTACAAAAGAATAAATAAAGATAATTTAGCCAGCAAGAGACTGGTTAAATAAATTGTGATACATCTATCTTATGGGACAAAAGTTGTCATGAAAAAGGTTACATAATCATGTAACAAAAAAAGAGACAAGAGAGAGAAAACCACACTAATAAAAAGTAACTGTACTTGCCAAAATATTTATGAAAAAAATTTTAAGACATGTTGGTAAAATTGTTATTTATGTGGCCAAAGTATCACAGATTGAAAAAAATGAAAACAATAAGAAAAAATGTCAATAAAACACGAATAAAGAGTGTACTCAAAAGAAATCTCAACATACAAAAGAGGAAGAAAACACCCTATAAAAATTTAAATTAGCTATTTGTATAGATCAGTCGAAGATTAAAAAGTCATTATATTAATGCTGGTACCACACTGTACATTGTTAAAAACTATTTTAGTGAAATTTATTCACAAAATACCTAGTTAATATTTATTGTCTGCCAGATACTAAGAAGTGTGTTTTTTAGGCCCAAGGTAATGGGACAAGTGTTTTTCTGTAAGGCTCCAGAGAAAAATTATCACCATTTGGGGTTTTCTCATCTGGACAAAATTCACCTCATTCCACTGACTTGGGACATAGTCTTGCTCTGAGTAGTGTGATGTAGGCAGATTGAGAGTATAGGAGTTCAACTTGAGGCTTTGAGAAGAGTCCTATGAGGGCTGGGCATGTGGCTGAGTGGTGGAGCACTTGCCTAGCAAGACTGAGGTCCTGGGTTCAATCACCAACAACTCCCCAGCTCCCATCAAAAAGTGTGCAGGGTTCTGCTTGCCCTAGTGTGCTTGAGACATCCCTCATAAAAGGAACATGGCTATGTATCTATTGTTCTAAATTTTAGGCTTAGCCCTTGAATATAAATAGAACTGCCTGAGGGGAACAATGCAGACAAGGTCAGGAGAAAGCATGAGGGTCAACAGAACTGTAATTCAATAGTAAGTCCTTGTAATAAGCCTCTAAAAGTTGGAAACATAACCCTGTATATGGTAAATGAAAAAAAAATCTAACCTTTGCCTACATGGAGATGTGGGATGGATATGTGCAGTAAACAAGTAATCACATAATTCTATAATACAAATTGTCATAATTGTTAGCTCAGAAAATTGGAAAATCATAGAGTATGAAGAAAGAAACGGGAGGAATTAATTTCAATTGAAGTTAGTTTTAATTGGAAGATAGGCAAAGGATAAGGAGAAAAGCAACTCAGGACCAAGGAAAAGAGGAAGCAAAAGAGAGGTGGAAGGGAGGGTGCTGGAGCTACAGGTGGAGTGCAAGGCAGATGGAGCCCATGGGGCGCAGAAGACAGGAGGGTGGCTCTCGAGGGGCCTGGAAGTCCATGGTGAGGACTTCGGGTCTCACAAGAAGCGCAAAGGGAGCTATGAGCTGAGCATTGATTTCATACCAAAATTTATATATATAAACCTATTAGTGTCATAGAGTAAATTCTGCCCTTGATACCTATCCACAAATGGACTTTCAATTTTGAAATCCCAAGCTGTGAGACTGAAAAACCCTTAACTACAGATATAGGAAACTTTGTGAAATCATGGGTTGAAACACTGTCTATATGATTTCTTTCATGGAAAAAACCACTATCTCTCATAGAAGCAAAGGGATATCTTTATTAAGTTTATTTTCAAATAAATGACATTTATGAAATATGCTTCAAATATTCAAATATTTATCACCTGCTATTTTATTGAATGGTTGCTTAACAGGAAAACTATTCAAAAGAAAATTTTTCTTTTAGAAGTGAAACAAAATTTTTTCTGTTTCTGATCATAGAAGAGTCTTCTTAAATCACAAGAAAAATACTATGAATTATTGTACTATCTAAAAATAAAGTGGAAGTAATATGTGGTATTGATGAGAGAGACAAAGGGAGAGTTAAGATGAAAGGCAAAGGTGGACTATTAGAGAAGAGGAAGAAAACAAAGGGAGAGGAGAGAAAGGCAAGGCAGGGTTGGGAGGGAAGTGAAAATGATCAAGGTATGTTATACACATTTATAGATTTGCCAAAATGAAACCCATTAACCTGTAAAAAGTAATATGTACCCATTAAAATAAAAGCTTACTGGATTGTTTTAGTAGACTAGTTAAGGAGCAGACTCCCCATTTGGCAGAGAAACAAGTCAGAAGAATGTGCTCACCATATGCCAGTGAAAGGAGTACCAGGCATGCTCCATTCTGTCTTTCCCTCATGGAGCACCTGCCACGTCTACATCTCTGGGGGTTCTGACCTGATGGGCTGGCATCTGGTCCTCAAGTCTCAGTCTCTGCACACCAGTTTACTGAGGGTATGTGAATATCCTCAAGATGATGATGATCAAGAGAATTTCCTGATATTCTTCTTGACCTCTGCCAAATATCCAATCTAGAATACCAGGTACATAAAGATATTTATCACAATGTTCATATTAAACTCTTACCCAAAAACTTTTTATCTGAAGTTCCCAGTTTCCATTGTTTTCTGCCTTAAGTTACCAAAGTTACTCTCTATCATCAGTATTCCTAACCTGTTATCATGAGTTTCTTTCAAGGAAAATACACCAATATTGATACTTGCCAATGATTATTTTCAATTTTGCTGAGAGCTTTTGGCTTATATTTTATAGGTGTCCATTTCTTGCCATGCATGGCTGGCCATTTCAATTGCTTTGGAATGATTCTCCTTTATCTATTTTTTCCTTTACTTGTGGTAAATTCACTCTAAATTGAATACTCCATGAAAATGAATTTTCTTTTCTTGATGCAGTTGAGGAAGGACATAAAAATGTTTTCAGGAGTTTTCTTTCTACTTTCTGATTATGGTTTTCTGATTACTACATAATGTTTTTCTTTGATCTTTAAGAACAATGATTATTGTAATAGTTGCCATTTTGTGTGTGTGTGTGTGTGTGGTACTGGAGATCGAACTCAGGACCTTGCGCTTGCCAGGCAGGCGTGGTGCCACTGAGCCAAATCCCCAGCCTGACACCCTTAACTCTTAAAGGAGGAGAGGTTCATTTAGCTCATGATTTCAGTCTATAGTTAGCTGCTTCCAAGGCAGAAACATCATGGGGTAAGTGTGCACTGGAGCAAGTTGCTTAGTTCGTGGTGGTGGTAATGCAGAGCAGGGGAAAAGCTTCAGAATGGAAGGCACTGAAATGGAAAGGAACTAAGGACAAAGCAGAGACTGACAGTCTCAACACTTGCCCCTCCTGTCTCAAGGCTCACTCTTTTGCTAAACTCATGAAAGTCACTATCCCCAAAAGATGAACTGCTGAAACAAAACCTGCCTGTACCTCCCTATCTCCCTATATGTTAAAGATATACTGTAAAAAAAGGTTAAAAAAAATAAGCAACATTACCTCCACCTCCCTACCATTAGCTAAGTTCTACTTCTACAAAATCCTTCTTGCTCACCCACCCTGACTTAAGAACAGATAAATATGAGAACAAACTTAAAAACGTAGCTCAGATTCTGGAAGATGACTTCCTCTGGGCCTGTTAGAGATAATAAACCTGCCTTTCCCTTCAATTCTGAGTGCTGCTCTCTTCCTTGGTCTATTGCCCCTCCGAGTGCCATTTCAGGAGCAGAGATGATGGTTAGTACCTAGGCCCCCAGATGGCTCCCAAGCTAATCAGGTTAACAGAGTTAAGGTTAACCATGACAATTATTTTATCTTCTTCAATTAGTTTAGCATGCATTTGGTTTCTGTTCAAGAGAAGTGTGTCAGTTTCTTATGGCTGTTATAACAAATTACCACAAAGTTAGCAGCACAAATCCATGATCTAATAGTCTGGTCAGTGTAAGTCTGAAATCAGTGTCACTGGGGTAGAATCAAGGAACCAATGAGCTTCATTTTCTCTACAGAACCCATGCAGAATCCAGTCTTTCTTTTTCACAGCTTTTAGCAAGCACACATATCATTCAGTTCATAGCTGCATCACTTAAAACTGTTTTCCTTGTATCATTTTCTTTTCTGAATCACTATCCTGCCTCACTCCTACAAGAACTCAGGTTGTTACTTTCGGCCAACAAATAATCTAGCATATTTTTGCCCATCTCAAAACACTTAAATTAATCATATCTACAAAGTTCTTTTTGCCATGAACTATGTTTTCATGTTATGGGGCTCAGGCTATGAGGGACCATTATTTAGCCTGCCATAGTTAGTTTTAGTCAACACATCAATCTCTTTTTTCAAAACGTCCAAGACATTTCTAATTTCTGATGCATTTGTTTTATGAGACTCAGTTTACCCCATTCATGTTGTCTTCATGACATCCTTGCCTCCCTGGGATAAATCTGACTTTGTCAGGGTGTATGATCTTCTTGACAATCCTTTGTATTCTGTTTGCCAGTATCTTGTTGAGGATTTTTGTTCATTAGGGATATTGGCTGGTCATTCTCTTTTTGGGGTGTGTCTTCCCCTGGTTTTGGGATCAAAGTAATACTTGCTTCCAGGAATGAATTTGGAAGCCTGGTTTCCCTTTCAATTTCCTTGATGAGTTTAAAGATTAATGGTGATAGTTCTTCTTTAAATGTCTTGGATCCCAGAGGAAGGGGTTTCCGGTCCATCATTCCACCATTCCTAGTCCAGAGGAAGAGACTTCCAGGCTGCCATTCCATGGCTTCCAGGACAGATGAAGGGGCTTCTGGGCTGCTGTTCCACCACTTCTAGCCCAGAAGAAGGGGATTTCAAGTCACCATTCCACTGCTTCCAGTGCAGAGGAAGGGGGTTCTGGTCCGCCATCCCACCATTCCCATCCCAGAAGAAGGGACTTCTGAGCTGCCATTCCACTGCTTCCAGGACAGAGTCAGGCGCTTCTGGGCTGCTGTTCCACCACTCCTAGCCCAGAGGAAGGGGCTTCCAAGCAGATGAGGTGAGCCTCACAGGTGCCAATAGCAACCTCATGCTCCGTCAAAAATAAGAAGACATGTAAACAAGCCTCAAAACCAGATTTCCAGATCACCTGCAGCAATCCCAAAGGGAAATTAAATAGAACACTCTGCTACTCAACCACCTGGACTCCCTGAACTGGCAAAAAAAAAGGAGCTGGAAAAAATGAAATCAGAAATAATTTCTCAGATAACAGCACAGATTATGCCCATAGTGCAAGAGATGATTAATAAATCTAGAGAGGACACAGATAAAAAAAATAGAGGATCTGAGGAACATGATGGAATCTCAACATAGGAAAGAAATGGAATCCATAAAACAGATGCAAACAGATTTCCAGGAGATTAAAAAACTCCATTGAAAGTCTACACAGCAGAATGAGCCAACATGAGGAGAGAATTTCAGATATAGAAGATAAGTTTGGAATTAGTGTCCAGGAAAAGAAAAATTGCTTAAAAACTATAAGAGACCATAAGAAACCAATTCAGCAGCTGCTAGATGATACAAAGAAGAATAACATAAGACTGATCGGAGTCAATGAAGAAACAGGAGAGAATGCAGATGAAGAAAAAAAACTGTTCACAGAAGTAATGGCAGAAAACTTCCCGAGCAGGGGAAAAGAACTTAACATAAAGATAAGTGAGGCATATAGGACTCCACATAGCCTTGATCAAGATAATCTACATATAGACATATACTTGTTAAGATTCCAGAAACCCCACAGAAGAGCAAAGTTCTACAAGCAGTTAGAGAAAAGAAACAAATCCCACACAAAGGAAAGCCCATCAGAATCACAGCAGACTTCTCAATGCAAACCCCCAATTCAAGAAGAGCTTGGAGTGAGGTATTACAAGCCCTAAAGGAAAACAGCCTCCAACCCAGATTGATGTACTCTGAAAAACTGTCTTTCAAAATTGATGGAGAAAGAAGATACTTTCATGATAAAGAGCACCTCAAGAATTTCATGAATACCAAACCAGCACTCCAAAAAATTTTAGATAATATCCTAGGTACAGAAAATGAGGATCACAACCCCAGGAAGCACAGCAGAATGAATGCATCAAGTGCAACAAGAAATTAAATGTAAAGGGGGAGAATCCAATAAAAATAAAAAGTCATGGCAATGATAAGTCAATACATATCAGTTATAACCATCAATGTTAATGGTTGCAATTCACCAATCAAAAGAAATAGACTGGCAGAATAGGTAAAGAAGCAAAATCCAGCAATATGCTGCATACAAGAAACATACTTAATTCAAAAAGAAACTCATAGATTGAAAGTGAAAGGATGGAAAACAATACTCCACATGACGGGAACCCCCCCCCAATAGGAGTAGATATCCTCTGTGCAGATCAAGTGGATTTCAAACCAACAAAGATGAAGAGAGAGACAAAGAAGATCAAATCAACACTCATTCAGAGAGACAAAGAAGAACACTACATCCTTGCAAAGGGAACAACCCAAAAGGAAGACATGACAATCATAAATATCTATGCGCCAAACACTAGTGCCCTCAACTATATAAAACAAATACTAATGGGCATGAAAAGTCATATTTGTACTAATACAATAGTAGTGGGGAACCTCAATAACCCACTGTCACAAATAGATAGATCGGCTAAACAAAGAATGAGCAATGAAATGCTAGAACTCAATTGAACTCTTGAATAAATGAACTTAACAGATGTTTACAGAGTGTTATAACCCACAAAATTAGAATACACATTCTTTACAGCTGCACACAGGTCATTCTTCAAAATATACCACATTCTCACTTATAGCACATGTTTAAATAAGTGCAAAGGAATTAAAGTTATCCCCTATATATTGTCAGACCATAGTGTGATGAAATTGGAGATAAATAGCAAAAGAAATCCCCAAAATTTCATAAACACATGGAATTTGAACAACACACTTCTGAATAAACAATGGATCACAGAGGAAATTAAAGAAGAAATCAGACAGTTCCTTCAATTAAATGACAGTGACAATACAACATATCACAATCTATGGGACACAATAAAAGCAGTCTTACTAGGGAAATTCATAGCAGTGAATATTCATATTAGGAAAACAGAGTGAGTCCAATTAAACAATCTGATGATGAACCTCAAGCTTGTAGAAAAAGAAGAGCAGGACAAACCCAAAGCTCATACAAGGGAGGAAATTGTAACGATCAGGGCAGAAATCAATGCAGTGGAGACTAAGAGAATGATACAAAAAATCAATG
>NW_004624789.1:3367197-3383658 GCF_000247695.1 Heterocephalus glaber | reverse complement strand
AAAAAAAAAAAAAAAAAGGAAATGAAATCTATGTAAATAGGGAAGGGTGGTTGTGGTGAAGGGCACATAAGTAATGGGGAAAAAAAATAAGAACTAAGATACATCATGTTCAGGTACAAACACCCAATGATAAATGTAGATATATTGTATACCTAAAATGTACCAATTATTATATAAATTTAAAAAATTGTCACTATTTTCTGATGATATGATACTCTACATAGAAGATCCAAAATACTCTGCCAAAAGACTTCTAGACTTAACTGACAGATTCAGTAGAGTATCTGGATATAAGTTGAACACCCAGAAAACAATAGCCTTTTTATATACAAATAATAGACTCACTGAGGGAGAAATTAGGGAAACAATTCCTTTTACAATGACATCCAAAAAAATGAAATATGTAGGAATCAATCTAACAAAGGAAAAGATCTCTACACTGAAAACTAGCACTGTGAAAAAGAAGATTGAGGAGGATATAAGAAAATGGAAAGACATCCCTTGTTCCCGGGTAGAAAGAATCAATGTAGTGAAAATGGCCATACTTCCAAAACTACTGTATAGATTTTTATCCAATGCTGATTGAAATTCCAAAAATATATTTCACATAACTAGAGAAAACAATCCAAAAATTCATTTGGAACCAGAAGAGACCTAGAATAGCAAAAGAAATTCTAGGCAACAGAGATATGACTGGGGTTATTACAATCCTCAACTTGAAACTATACTACAAAGCTACTGGGATAAAAAAAAAAGCATGGTACTGTCAAAGAAACAGACCTGAAGATCCTTGGAATAGATTAGAAGATGCAGAAACAACTACAAATGTACTCAGCCACCTCATCTTTCACAAAGGAGCCAACCAATCTCATTGGAGAAAAGATAGCCTATTTAATTAATGGTGTTGGAGAAACTGGATTTCAACCTGCTAAAGATTAAACCTAGACCCATACCTATCACCATCCACTAAACTAAGATCAAAGTGGATTAAAGATCTAAATATTAAGACAGAAACATTAAATTTGCTGGAAGATAAGTTAGATAGAGCTCTTGAAGACGTTGGTATAGGAAAAGACTTTATGAACAAAACCTCAGTAGCATGGGTACTAGCACAAAGAATCAATAACTGGGATCTCATCTTATTAAAAAGCTTTTGCACTGCAAGAGAAACCAACAACAGAGCTAAGAGACAACCTACAATGTGGGAAAAAAATTTTCAGCAGCTGTACCTTAGACCAAGAACTACTATCTAGAATATATAAAGAACTGAAAAACATCAGACCCCCCAAATTCAAAGACCCAATTCAAAAATGGGCATCTGAAATGTACAGACATTTCTTACACAAAGAAGTAAAAGCAGCAAATAAATATATGAAAAAATCTTCAACATCACTGGTCATTGGAGAGATGAAGGTGAAAACAACACTGAGATTCCACCTCATCCCAGAAATAATGGCTGCAATAAAGAAACCATCCAGTAACAAATGCTGGCAGGGGTTTGGGGAGAAAGTAACCCTTTTCCATTGTTGGTGGGAGTGCAGACTGGTGCAACCACTGTGGAAAACAGTATGGAGATACCTCAAAGAACTATGCTTAGAGGTCCCATTTGACCTAGCTATCCCCCTGCTGGGTATCTTCCCAGAAGAATTAAAAGAATCACACCACAGTGATATATGTGCACCTATGTTTATAGAGACACAGTTTGTAATAGCTTAAGCTTGGAAACAACCCAAGTATCTGTCAACTGGAGACTGGATAAAGAAGATGTGATTTTTTTGTAAAATGGAGTAGTACTCAGCCATAAAGAAAGAGAAACTAGAGAAATTTATAGCTAAATGGATGCATATTGAGGCCATCCTCTTAAGTGAAATAAATAGGACTCACTTTGTAAATACTGAATAGTTTCTCTGGTGTGAGAAACTGAAAGTGTAAATAAGCATTAAAATGATTAAAATGAATAATTGATAATTTGAAATAGGAAGAAAGGGTCCCAAGGGGTAGGTAAAGTGAGAGGGGAAAGGGAAAGAAAAAAGGAAAGAAAAATTATGAGAAAAAGAAAAAATGGAAACAAAGTCTTTGTAAATAGGGAAGGGTGGAGGGGGTGAAGGGAGGACAGGGAATGAGGAAATAATAAGAACCTAGATATATCATGTACAATGATAAATGCTAATGTATTGTATATCTAAAATGCACCAATAAAAGAATTTAAGGAAAAAAATGATTTATTTGAAAGTCATTGTAATTCATTGAAATTCACTGTAAATGTTTTAGTCATCTCACTTGTTTATAAGTACTTTTGAAATAAATTTAATGTTTAAAACCCAGCAAAATTATTTTTAAAGATGTAAACATAAATTGCTTGCTTGTTTTAAGACAGACTTTTTTTTTTTAAAAAAAAGAGAATGTGATGTAATCATTTGTTTGTTTGTTTGTTTATGCCAGGATTAATTCCCACAGACTTGAGGAAATAAACTTTGTTCTTTTTCTTTGGTGTGGTATGGTATGCTATGCTGTGGAAGTCATCCATTTTATCTCTCTAGGTTTCATAGGGCCTGATTGCAATTGTAGGAGAGAGACTTCATACACAAAAAGTACATACCTAGAAGTCAGAGAGGAAAGACCTTGCTAAAGAGTCTGGGTATCTTTCCTCTATCAAACGTAGGCTTAATTTCAACAGAATCCTCTTTTTTTCATGTATTTATTTACTCAGATTTGAAGCCAAACTAAAGTGGGCTCAAATTTTCATTCATTTGCATATTTGCTCAATAAATATGGAACTCTAAAATTCAGTGATATGAACAGTAAAATGAATATACTATACTGCATAATTTCTGAAATGGTTCTTGGGGTTAAATAAGAATTCATATCAAGTGCTTAACATGGTATCAAGGGACTAGTGCTCTCAGTAAATGTTAGATTGCTATCACTGTTGTCTTTATTATCTATTTACTAATTTAAAAACTATCAAGTATGTTTTATACTGTGAGAGCTATTAGATTCTGAGGATAAGAACAACAAATAATATAATTTATTTGTCTAACATACACTTTTTTCTAATATTTGTCTAATGTAGTACATATATTTATGATATGATTTTCCCCCGAAATGGTTCTGTGTAGTAGTACATATAAAGAAATAATTATAACATTGATCTCTAGCATGAGAAACTTGAGGGCCAAAGAACATAATATTATTCTCAAGACTGTCCAGCTCATAGAAGAGCCAGAATTTGATGGTAGCTATCCCAGACCTGTTCTATTTTCTTAATGACTCACACAAAACCATATGTTGCCTTTGACACAATAAAGAATGCTTAATTCTGGGGCTTCAAAGAGTAATATATTTTAGATGACTTTGTAAAGAAGAGTATGTGTTTATTAAATGGGGAGTAGGGAGGAAAAAATGAAAGAACAAACATTGGAAAGAAAAATTAGCTTTTTCTTTTCATCAGAAGTGAAACATTAAAGGCCAATTCCAATAGTAGCAATATTAAATTAATATCAATTTTATACATTTTAATTGAAAAACATGAAACTATTACACTTTTTAAATCAGTTATATATTTATTCCTATATTTTTGTTAATGGCCTTGTAGGAAGGTAGAAAATAAAGTCCTACAATAAAAGAAAAAGTCATAATTTTTAATAGAATAGGGAAAGATAAATAGAAGTCCTTAGGGCTGGGGATTTAGCTCAATGCTTTTGCCATCTGCCTGGCAAGTGCAAGGTCCTGAATTCGATCCCTGGTACAAAAAAAAAAAAAAAGATGTCCTTAAACAATTAGAGTTTGTTTTTTCTCAATTGTTAATAAGGAGAAAAGTAGAGTTCCGATTTTGTCCATTCTTTATGTGTGCACTGTTTGTTGTTTTTGTTGGTGGTGGTGGTGGTTGACTTGCAAAATGAGGATTTGCTAACTGATAGGTTAATGTAATACATTGCATTCATTGTACTCTAAATTCTGTATGGGAAGAATTTGTGGTAGTGGATTGTTGTTGCTTTTGGTGACAGGTGTCAAAAAATCATTTAAACAATAGGTGATTAGGATTATGAAGCTAAGGTGAAAATAAGAGAAAATATTTGGTCAAAAATAATCTCTTTCACATTATCTATTATACATTTTGATCCTTATCTACACTGGAAGAAAAGGTTCAAGGGGGAAAGGAAGTAAGAGGGGTAGGGGAAAAGAAAGAAGGGAAAAGAATAAATATGAGAAAAGGAAAAAATAAAAACAAAGTCTTTGTAAATAGGGAGGGGAGGAGGGGTTGAAGGGAGGGCAGGGGAATGGGGAAAAAAAATAAGAACCAAGATATATCATGTAAAGGTACAAATTCCCAATGATGAATGTCATCATATTATATTCCTAAAATGTACCAATAAACTTAATGGAAAAAAAATAATCTCTTTGACAAGAATGTTTCCTTCAGTATCTCTATAACCTCCCACTCCACCATACGTGTTCTTGATTCCTACCTAACCAGAAATTCATTGTCAACTACTGTACTTTAAAGCTGCCTCTTTTTATGCTCCTTTTTATTTTCTTGGGAACATCTTGAAAATATTAACTCTTTATAGGGAAAGGGAAAGGGGACGTTACCTGCAGTGATCCTGGTCTCCTGCAAGCCGGTATGATGTCAGCAAGATAGGAAAGTGGGAAATAGAAAAAACACAGAGACTTGAGAGAAACTGAGACTTGGGTTGATCTAAGCTGCTGTGGGCAGCAAAGACAAAAGACTCCCTGGACATCCAGTGCTTGTTCATTACCAGTGTGGGAATTGGGGTAACTGGGCAGGCCTTGGGACACCTGTGATAACAAGTATCAAGAAGGCAAGACTGTAGAAAGAGGGCACAAGCATATCTTTGCTGAAGAGAACAAACGCTTAATTCAGAAAGGAAGAATTTAGTTGGAGTCAGTTGACCTTGACTGGGAGTGAACTCAGCCAAGCTCTGCTACTTCCAGTGTAACACAGCCTAATTATGGAGTGGCAAGAAGCTTGTGCCGTTATAGCCTGCTAATACTGAGCAAAGGTGTCTGTTGCAACTGTTGATTACCACCACCTTATATTTATCTTCTTTAGACACAAAATATTATTAGAACTTTTAAAATACAGCATAGTAAATGGATTCACAAGAATTTTATATTCTCTAGTAAAAGCTGGCTTTTTAGTTAGTTCACTGGTCAATCAAAATCTATTACCCAAATCAATTCTTGCCAAATTCATCCATTACTCAAGTCCCTTATTTTCCTTCTTCTTTTTCTATGTTATTTGTTACTCCTTTTACTCTATTTGTTTAAACCAAATTATTTTCAGAATTTGTTTTACCATCAAAAATTTCTTCCTTAATGACTTAAATTTGGTTTCCACCTATTTCTAAATAATTTGGAGGCAGTATAAGATAGAAACTTGACTTGGATATTCATTGCAGTTCTTTCCTTTCTGGCTTAGGCTTTCTGGATCTAAGATAAGATACTTCATGTATGGAATAGAAACCACTTCATGGTTTCCTTGTGAGAGTGAAATCAAGTACAGCACTTGAGGGGTCTCTTATATGCCCTGTAGAAGAGAAGGTATGCAGTTAATATTAATTTCCTTCTCCCTTTAATTTTTCTTAATGAATGTTTTCTTTTCTCACTATCCCTTCTGTATGTCCTTTTTGGAATCCTTCTCTCTTCTTGATGTTTTGTTTATAATAATTTCTTCAGGGTCTCCTGTCACAATTTTACTGACATTCAAAATCTGAAGCTTCATTCTATTAATATTTATCCCATTATACATCTGTGATTTATCAAAGCTTTGATTTGAAATTAAATTTATTAAATGATTGATTTTCATTGTTGTGATGTGAAACCAAATCTCAAAAATATGAAGTTATTTTTCTAGAAACAAAGGGATTAAAATTAGAACCTTCATGTTCTGGCTTTTGGGTAACTGACCCACCAGCTCTTTCTCCCAGATTCAGTTTTATTTTGAATCATCTGATTATCCCAAAAGAATCTTTCATTTTTCACTGTCATCAAAGAGTGTTTCACAAGAGCCATTTTGTTTTCTCTGATTTTTACTTGGGTATACAGATGCTCAGTAAATTTAAACACTTTCCCTAAATGTATGACTAATTGTGACAGAGCAAAGATTATACTCAAGTCTGACTTCTGTTTTCAAAGTCTTGAGACTTTACTTTTAAGAAATCTGGTTCTAGATCCCAAGTTCATACTTCCAGGATTCTCCCTGGTTTAGTTATTGTCCCCAGTACTGAGGAAGTTTTTTATGTGTGCCACTCTGCCTGACTGTTAATTTAAAAGGTTATACCAAAATTACATGTAAAAGGTTATTAAAATATTTTAAGAAACATGATATATAATCCACTGTTCTCTATGTACATACATAAACTATTTTTCTGTTTCTATTAAATTTGATCAATTCATATATTATGTACCATGTCAATTTTTTTAAGTGAAAGGGACTAAGTTAATTTTTTTCTTGCCAGGATTTCTTTGTGGGCAATGCAAACAGAGTTGGTATGAGGCAAATCTTACCAGGGATTATTTAACTACCCAGACATTTTTATGTTGCATTCAGATATTTCTTAATATGAAGCAATGAAAAAAATATCTCTGTATTGGCTATTGCAAAGTGGTACTAATAAAACAGCTACCCACAAGGAGTAAATTGGCATATTTCATGACTAGAAGATGATTGTATGAATTATACATAGAATAAACATGCTTACACTGTGATGCACTAACTGATCTCAAGAAATAATTTTGGTTTTTTTATCAATTTATTCAAGTCAAATATGGCATTGAGTTCTCTCATGCTTATGACAGAAACTTAGGGTCATTGTATTTGTGAACATGTTTATTTTTCCCAAATTAATACTGTATGCAGTATATCATCTATTGTCTACATTTCAATAAATATAATAAAACATGTAACTTGAGATTGTGTTCTTCAGTGTATTCTATACATATATGTATAGGTATATATATTAATAGAAATAATTTATTGATATAGGTACTTATATATTAATGATTTATATATCATATAATTTGAATAACTTACTATGAATGGTATTTAATTTATTATCAACTTATGTTAAAAATAGTGTATTATTTATTATGTGTGTACTTATGAAATATATAACCTGACTACAGTCAAAGTACTGTTATCAAGGAAATTATTCTAACACGGACTTGAGAATGTATCAAGAAAGTCATAGCAACCAGGTTCAAACAGTAATTACACCACCACCTGCACACTCTCTTATGGTTGGTGGTGAAGCAAATGTACTATAATACTTTAATAAATATATCCAAAGTTTAAATAAGTTTCTATTCAATACAGCACATAAATCACATCTGGATGGGTGTTGTCTCCAGATGCCATATTTAAAAAGAATCATTGCAAAATTATATACTCCAAAGAAAAAGTAATGAAAATGTAAGATATTTGCTCATTACAAGTGGTAGAAGAGTGAGAGGCATTAAACCTAAACTAAATCCTGAGATGAGTAGGCATGGAGAAGGCAGGACTGAAATATGAGGGGTATACACATCTTTGAAGGCATTTAAGGCATAACATGAAAAGGTATCAGCCTTTTGTGTATATTATCAGAGGACAAATTAGGATCAGGGAAGTTGATGACTTGTCTTAGGGTGTGGGACATCAGGTTAACTTTTCACAATTGCAGATGTCTAAAATGAGAAGGCTGGTATAGGAGATACTAAATTTTTTGTTGTTTTTAGACAGTTTTTAAAAAAGAATTTTACACAACATGGCTTAGGGTACAGGAAAAGAGCAATACGTACTGGAAAAAATTTAGTAAGTAGACTTTTAAGGTGACCATATCTTTCAGGCTCCTAAAAGGAAATATCTCAGAGTGAAAGACAGTACTACTAAGAGCTAGTTTGGGACCAAAATAAATAATAAACAATTTTAACAATCTGTTTCTATAAGGCAAATACTATTTCAGTGATTTACTAAATCATGAAATCCATGAACATGATAATATTTATGATAGTGTTAGAAAACACATAAATAGCATTTTATAGGCCAGATAATATTTGAAATTATTTACATATGGCATAGGGAATATTTCTGTCTATATTTTATAGGAAAAGAAAACTATGATCCAATTTCTTAAATTTATCCAAGGTCATACCTCTGATAAGACACAAACCCAACAAGTAATAAATAAAATCAGGATTCCAATCTAGACTATCTGTTTCTAGAGCTCATGGATCTAACTACTATACTATAGTACTTTAATAGATGATACTATTTAAACACTTTATTTTAAAATAATTCTAGATTACAAGACATAAATCTAGATGGAACTCATATTCTTTCCTTCCCTTCTCCTCAATATGGTTTCTTTTCTCCTCAATAATTTCACCTTCAAAAAATAGAGGAAAATATCAAAGCCAGAGAATTAATATTCATACAGTGTGTGTTTGTGTTATTATCACTGTAGATTCATGTAATCACCACTACAATCAAAATACACATATAGTTGATCTCCACAGAGACTTCCCTCATAATTACACCTTTGTAGTCATATGCATTCTCCTCCCCCTGATCATCCCTAACACCTGATAACTAGTAGGCTTGTTCTTTTATAGTTTTTGTATTTTTCAAATGTTTTATGAATGGAATAGTTCAGTAGGAGAACTTGTGAGATTGACCTTGTTCACTCGGCTTAATGTTGAATAGATAAGCTTAATGAAGAAATTTAAATATATCAATTGTATCAGTTTATGGTCAAAATTCCATTTTTTATAGTAAATAATTTGTTTAAATATAATTTTTATAAATAAGATAATACAGAAACTATATGAGAATTAATAACTTTTTGGGAATAAACACATTAAGAATATTGGATGAAAAACGTAAATATTTACATTGTGTTGACTGTATAAAAATAGCTCTTTGTTTGGATTTATGATGATTATCTTCTAATGATTGGCTGTTTATTTTGTATAACTTCTTAAATGATCTGTTTTGTTGTCTATAAACAGAGAAGTGATTTGATGTGCTGCTGATGGCAAAGAATATAATTTAGCAATCAACATTCAAATTTATTTTAAATTACATTCCCAGACATAGGGAAATATTAAAAAGAAATTAAGGATTTCTCTCCATTAGAATTTTAGTTAGAACCATTTCATTAAATGACAGCTTCAAAGTAAATAGGCAGGCAATTATATATCTCCACTAATCACACTAGCTGGTAAAATTGTTTCTTCACTTCTCATCTCCAGTTAGCACCACAAAATGTTATCTATACAATAATGCGTGTGACTGAAAAACACAAGAAAGGCAAATAAGCAATCCTAATGCCAATAACATTTACAGCTAAAACATTCTAATTTGTAAATCAGCTGAAAAACTCAATAGCTAACAAGATGAACACGGAATTTTTTGGTCCATTGTACTACTTACTTATGTATTTATTTATTTATTGTTTGTACAAGTAAATGCTTGTGCACTGTAAGGTTTCATGCACATAGTTATGAAGATCAACTAATTCCTCTTCAGAAAGCCATTTGGGCAACTCTAATGTGAGCAATGCTCTAGAGCATGGCATCGCACCGTATATCTAACTTGCACGTAGGAGATGTTTGCATAATGGAATAGAGCAAAACAAAGGAAATGTACAATTTATAAACTGATTTTCTCATATAACCCCATAAATGAAAATTTGTCTGTTTTCTCTATATAAAGGCATTAATAACATGCCTATATATGAAACATGCTGATAACTGATAGTAAAGAAATTAAAATTTAAATATTTTAAAATATTTTCATTATGGATAATCTCATTGTAATGTCCACAGAAGTCATGGTTTTAGTTTTCAAAATAGAATTAATCTATCTACCCTATATGTGAACACATGTGAAACACAGTTATAAATTCATAATGAGGGTAACAAAATCTAAGCCAAATAATGGTCATATCTAGTCACTAATTTTCTACTCAACAAGCACCTATCAAGTTATTGTATATATCATATGTGTATATAACAGATACATGCATGAAAATTAATTCAAAGAAAAAATAATGAGCATAATCATCTGCATGCTGTGGCACATGTTGAAATGTCTGCAGAGACAATGAACCTCTTCTCTCTTGGGCCTCTTGCCTTGATCAGTTGCACTCTGCCAATCAGATAGGGACTAATATCTGAACCCAGTAGGCAAGTTCAGGTATGCTTTCCTATGAAATATTCAACTGGATCTAAGGGACTATAGCATTCACATGTCAATGTGTCACTGCAGCTTGTATGTACATATGATTAATAGTGCAGGCATAGCCTGATATCTGAACAAGATGAAGGAAAGACAGGCAGCAGAGCTGAGAAGATGAAGCATACTCACCAAAAAGGTATAATTTTATTTCAATTAAACACTCATATTTCTTATTGGAAGTATTTCTTTCTTGGCATAAGTAAAACTAGCTAAATTAAGATGTCAGTATCTAAGTTCTGGTGACAAGAAATATTATTTGAGTGGTTTATTAGGGCACTAGTAGTAGAAGCCATTCCGATCATCTTCTATTCTTTGGTTTTCAGAACCACTTATTCTGGTATTGGAAAAACAGCTACATTCAAGACATTATTATTATTATTATTTGTAGGACAATAATAATGTTCAAACTTCTTTTGCATCCTGTGGTATAGCATCAGAAACTCACACGTGTTCTCCCAAATGATCCCATAACTGATCTTAACAGTCTCCTGAAATTGTATAAGGCAAGCTACTGTCTGGATAATAGGATTCCATGTAGACTTGGGAAGCACCTTTGCCTCACTTACTTTGGACAATAACGAGCTCCTCAGACAGAAGCAATATTTTTTGGCATTTCATAATCACAAAGAAAGCAATGGATAGTGTTGATGGAGGAAGTATTGTGAACAATGCAGGTATATCCATATCCAGAGTAAGTTTATATTACGGTGACAAGGAAATACAGCTGGGGTGGTGGTCACATATGAATTGTTAAAGGAATTACCATATTGCAGAGACTAGGCAGAACTTTAAACAATCACCACTATAAGTACTTTTTTTCGATGAACATGGAAAGATGCTGAGTAATTACACACAAAACTGATTATATTTTCTACATGACTATTAAGACTCTCTTTTGCATTAGGGTGCTGGGCTAAGCAGTGGTAAATCTACATGAAGATATTTTTAAGCCGGTAAATGGTCCTGGGGACTTACCAAAAGGATCAAATTGCAAGAGATGGAGCGCAGGTGCTACAAGACTTTGAATCAAATTCACATGAGACTTCTTTGTGCTCTCAGACACTGCTAACTCAGAGCTGTTCACCTCTGCTGCAGATTAGAGTGTTGCTATGTGCAACCAGTTTTATGACTTGGTGCATCAGACAATAACTGGTTCATAGATGGGCAGATCAGGTCATTTGTGCACACAGTATTCCAGATGAGGCATTTAGTTTCTATCAGAGCCCTGGAGCATGCCCAGGAGCTGATTTCAAAATGTAAGTTATTTGTTTAAGGAAGGCATAGTTGCTATAAAAAAAAACTATTATGAATCTGCCTTATGTTTCTCCTATCAGGCATTCCCAGAGGGTCCATCAACATTGCAATCTGCAATAGACATTTAGAGCATTATTGAATCCTAAGAATGAAAATAGCTTATACCATGTCTGCACCATCTTTAGAAACTTTTCTTTCTCTGGTTCTGTATTTTTTTCCGTTTCTATGTAACAAATTACTTCAAATTTAGACAAGCTTAAAACACTTATTGTTCTATAAATCAGAAATCCAAGATGGATCTTACTGAGCTAAAACCAAAGTGTTGTTAAAGCTGCTGCATTTATTTCCTAGAAACTCTAGTTGAGAATCCACTGTGTTGCGTTTTCTAGTTAATAGAAGCTACCCACATTCCTTATCCTGTGGGCATTTATTGCTTCTCTATAGTCAAATCCAGTCATGCTGCATGTCTCTGAACAATCTTTCAGTCACGTTTTCCTCTATTACAACAGTAGAAAAGATTTAGTTTTTAAGAATCCAAGTCCCAATTCAGTTCTCTATGTCATAGTTCCCTTTTAATTTTTTCAACTCAGTTTGTCTTTCAATAGATACACAAAAACATAAAAATTATAACAATAGAATACCATTATATTTTGATCCATATATGTATAGTTTAATGTTTGATTTATGGTAAACATAAACCTCAAATATTTGTCTTTCTTTTTCCAAGTAATATAACATATTCATAAGTTCCAGAGAACACAGATATCTATGGAGAGCCATTACCATGTCCAGTGTCAAAACTACCTATTAAATGATTCAGAGCAACATATTCTATGAGATACCCATTGCCTTCCAAATCTAGACCCTGAACATTGTATCTCTATTTCATAGAGATGCAACACAAAGCAAATTTTCTTTGAGCTTTGAGGGGATATCTGGGCATTCCTCATTTCTATAGGATTCCCAGAGCCTCATAAAGGTCACAGGTCTCTGAAATTTTATAAAATATACCTCTTCCCTCAAGTCTACATGTACCTCATCAGTACATTTAGAATATTTGTTGCTACTGCTCACTACATCTGATTACAGTGAGTTAATGAATATTTTGGGCCAGAAAAATATCTTGAAAGATGATGCAATGATCAAGTCCCCTGAACATTAGAGTATAAAATATAATCAGACTTAATGCATACTTGAAATAAAGAATGAAATTTTACCACTGTGAAGGTGGCTTAATACCTACAATTGGCTTGGAAAGGTACTTGACAGATCAAAATCTGCTCACTTAATAAAAGTGATTGTTAATTTCCACTAGCCAGAGGTTCACAGCAGAAACAACAGCTGCAATTTATGTCATCACTTATTTATGTTTAAAGAAGTTTGTTATTTTCTATGGTCTTTCTTTTCAGACCAAAAAGGCAAATATGTAAAGATGTTTCTTTCAATACTGTGATAGTGTTTCCTATTTCATGACAAAACAGAAAACAGAAGAATTTTGGTGAATAGGATTAAGTATAAGGATATAAAATTGTTTATCCCTATCAAAATTACGAAAACAAGTGTAGTAACACATTTCTGGGGAAGCACAAATTAATGTTACTTTCACTTGGAAAAGACAGATTAACAATCATCTGGTTCCAATTCTGGTGCAATTGTGCTAAATATTTATTATATGACTTCTGGAAGTACTCATTCTGACTAGGGGACCACAGAGGTATTTTGAGTCCTTCAGCAGTAGTAGTAGCTCAGATTCAGTATCCACTAATTTCCCTCAAATTTGAATACTTCTCTTTCCTCTGTGAAGTAACCCAGGGTAAATGTCTGTAGGTTCCTTTAGGGAAGGTAGAGAGGGTGAATACAAGAACACTATTGGCCAATTCTGAAGTCCCTTTATTCACAGGCTGCAGGTATAAGAACTGCCAAGGAGCTAAGGGAGAAATTCCTTTTGATGACATGGGTTGAGTGGAATGTATTTCTCTATAGGTTTGTGTTTGATCCTGAGACATATTCTAACCACAGTCCTAGAGGAAAAAACAAGATGATGTGTGCATCTTAAAGGGATTGGTCATTTTGTGAGATAACTGCTTCAAATGGGGTAAGAAAGAA
Organism: Heterocephalus glaber; assembly: GCF_000247695.1. Next base: position 3,370,055 of record NW_004624789.1, on the reverse strand, counting down.
TTTGTTTTCTTACTCAAGGAAAAAGGTAATAGGAGATATACGGGAATTTATAGGTTCAAATGTCACAGATTTATCTATGTCAGCCTAAATGTCCCTATCCAATTCTCTATGTTATATATTTTTTTATATTTATAATTTATTTTTAAATTAAAATTCTATGTTTATATAAAAACATACAAGTTGGGGCCACGGATTTAGATCAGTGGTTCTGCCGCCTGCCTCACAAGCGGAAGGACCCGAGTTCGATCCCTGGTACCAAAACAAACAAACAAAAAAACTGTACAAGTTGTACATATTAATAGTATAACATATTTGCTGTATATTTACATTTTTAATGTTTAAATCATGGTTAACTTATCTATCACCTCAAGTATTTGTCATTTCTTTAGGGTGAAAATATTCAAAATTCTTTCTTCTAGCTGTTTGAGATACACAATGCATAACTGTTTTCTATAGTTAATCTATTGAATATCAACATACCATAATATCTTACTGCTTACAGACCAACCTTTTCCCATCCCTCCTGTCCACTTTTCCTTGTCTTAAATAACCGTCATTCTACTTTCAAACTCTGTGAGGCCAATGTTATACATTCCCATTATGAGTAAAATCATGCAGTACTTGTCATTCAGTATCTGGCTTATTCTGTTTAACATAACAATCTCCAGGTCCATCTATGTTGTCACAAATGACAACACTTTATTCTCTTTTTATGGCTGAATAGTATTCATTTTAATGTCTATTTATCACTTGTTTCCACTTGTTGGCATTATGAATAGTGCTGCAATGAATGTAGGCGTACACATATGTCTTCAACAACTGATTTCATTTCCTTTGCATATATACACCCAGTAGTAAGATTGCTGGATTGAATGATAGTTTTATTTTTAATTTTTTGAGTTATTTCCATATTGTTTTCGATAATAACTCTACTAATCTGCATTCCCACTGACACTGTGGAAGAGTTCTCTTTCTCCATAACCTCTCCAGAACTCGCTATTGCTTGTCTTTTGAATAATATTCATTCCAAGTGATATGGAGTTATCTCATTAAGGTTTTGATTTGCATTTCCCCAATGATTAGCCATGTTGAGCATGTTTCCATGTACTTTGACTATCGATGTGTCTTCTTTTTAGAAATGTCTGTTTAGGTCTATTACTCACTTTTAAGGGTTACTTTATTTTTGTTTATTATAAACTGTGAATTCCTTATATACTCTGAATATTAACCCTTTGTCAGATGTATAGTTTGTATATGGTATTTTATTAGATCTTTTGAGTCTTGGGTGCAATTTAACTCTTCTGTTTACTGATTTTCTGTCTCAATGATTTTTCTTTGTGGCTGTCTTTCCAGAAATTCTAACCAATTTAGCAGCATACTTTATCTCCTATTTTTTTTTTTTTTTTTTTCCATTGGAATTGGAGTATTTCACCATTAGATGACAACTTATAACCAGGATCGATGCAAGTCTACTCTACTTTTGGTGTTTTGTCACTGTTTCAGCATTGCAGTGTGAACAAATCTCAGATTTGTTCTAAATCCAAACTTGCTGTTGCTCAGCATTAACTGGAGGAATGTGCAGAAAGGGTAGTTGCTGAGGGCCGAGCCTAAAGATGAACCTTCTTTCCTTACTCCCTTTCTCCTTCATAGATTAGAAAGTCTCCTTGACTAAGATTGCAGAACCTGGATGGCACAGCCCCAGGAAACAGTTACATTATGTTCCCTTCCTGTGCATGCCCCATCATGAAACAGTCACACTAGGTTTTACTTAGGCCACATAGGCCATGTAGCATTATTTGCCCTGCCTTCTCTTCCTATTTGCATTACACTATAAATAGTGTGTGGGACTCCAGGTGGCCATTTGCTCCCAACAAGCTATGGTTCCACCTGGTCCCAAACTTCAAGAATAGTCGTGGTTTCTTCATTTCTTTTTCATCTCCCACCACTCTCCTGGGTTTCGGACCCTATGCTTTGCAGGTCATGGGAGGTAGTCATTTCTTCAAGTGTCTCCCTGGAGCTGAAGGACAATTATGGGTTCATATGCCATGTCTGTGTGACACCAATGACTGGGACCATGTGTTTTTGCCTAGCTGTTACAGAGGCTCCATTTATGAACATCAGCCTGGGCAATTAAGACATTGTTAGGTTTCACCAGCTTAGCACAGAGTTTCAAGTACTGGGCTAACCACTGCATCTTATTCCCAGAGAAGAGAGCTCTGCTCCATAGTAAACTGCTCAAGGTTGGGGAAGTGAAGGAAGTCCCTTGGTCATCTAGACTGATGTTCAACTGAATTGCACCTAAGTCTCACAGCTGCAAGGACTTGCATTGTCTCTAGTTGACAGTGATGCAGGTGATAGGTATGGAGCCTTTGGTTTCATTCTGGTGATGGGTCTCACCATGGTAGGGCTAGCATTTAGCTCTAGTACAGAATTTTGTGCTAGTGTTCATGTCCTGCTTTTTAACAGATAGAATTTCCCTTTTGGCTTTTCAAATTTGGTGAAGGCAGCACCTTGGGCCCCTGGCTAACAAGTCAAGAGCCTCAGTCTGTAGAATTTTACCTAGGGGCAGGGGTCATAGGTGCTTTGCCCAGAACCAAATTTCACCATGGTGAATCTGGTATTGGATGTTAATACTAATGTCTGAACTTAACTCTCTCTCTCCCACCCCCAAGCAAGAAGCATTTCTTTCTGTCCTGCGTGGAGTTGGTGATGAAGGCAACACTTCTTCCTTTCTTCAATAATATGGTTTTTTTCTTTTTTTATATTAAATTCTTTTATTGGTACATTGTGGGTATACAACACAATTACATTTCTCATTGGGAATTGTACCTTTACATAATGCATCTTGGTTCTTATTT
>NW_004624789.1:3331195-3353369 GCF_000247695.1 Heterocephalus glaber | reverse complement strand
TGGAAATTTGCACCTTTACATAGTCTCTCAGTTCTTATTTTTCACCCTTGCCCAGCCCCCACTACCCCTACTCCTTTGGACCTTTTCTTCCTATTTTACATTATCGATTATTCATTCTAATCATTGGTACATTTTAGGTATACAATATAATATCATTCAGTTTTTGTTTCAGGACTAGGATGATATTTGAGAAACTTATGTTTAATGTCTACTCATTAGTATATTTGTTGATTTTTTTGTTTGTTTGTTTTTGGTACCAGGGATTGAACTCAAGTCCTTGTGCTTGTGGGGCAGGTGGAGCTAAATTCTCGGCCCTTATTTGTTGATTTTATATATAAATAGGCTTGAAACAAGTGGGTAGGGTTTTTGTTAAGGCTTGGGAGTGGATGGGTTTAAGAGTTTTTGTATAAATGTGGCAGATAGAGATGTGAATCACAAACATTGTTATTCAGCTGTCTTGACTGATAAAAGAAGGAGCGGAATGGTGAGAAATGCTAGACACAAGAGTAACTAAGGAAAGATTATGGCAGTATAAAATTGTAATTAATATTGTATAATACATCTCTAGGTCAAGAGGAATTGGTGTTAAATTGAAGGTCCATAGTTTTGGATAACTTGTTTGTGCTTCCTCTAACCCTGTTTCCTCTTCAGTAAAATGGGGGTAAAATAAATCTCACTTTATACAAGTTAGTATAAGTTTAAATGAGATTATATCTAAAGAATTGTTTATTTCTATCTATCTACTTATTTTCTTTTTCTTTTCTTTCTTTCTTTTTTTTTGGTACCAGGGATGGAGCTCAGGTCCTTGAGCTTGTGAGGCAGGTGCGGTGCCAGTGAGCTAAATTCCTGGCCCTATCTATTCATTTTCTATCTGATACATTTAGATCAATGCCTACTGAACATTCAGTATTAACTATTGATGTACAGCAATACATTATGGTAAAATAGAATGGTACAGGCTATATCTATAATGAACTTTTAAACAATATGGAGCACTACTTTTTGAGATATCAATATAAATATCATAATGCATGTAAAAGCATATGATGTACATTAAATTTGAGATTAATGTGGGACAAGCTGCAATAATCATTTTGGGGCAACGTAGTTCTCAGGTTATTATTTGACATTCAAAATTTCACTTGACCTTCTCAGTTCTTTCTCCTTCTTTCTCCTCTTTCTGATCATATCTCTCAAGACCTTTGTGTTAAGAACGAAGTATTCATGTATGGGAATGATTGATGCTTATTGTCTGCTTGCAAAATATCCTACATTGGAATCAGCTACCAGAGCCACACAAGATCTGTAGAGAATAACAGGAAAGAAGGATCAGTGTTTGAACACTGCTTCTTCATTTCAAATCACTTCCAGTTATAAATCTCTGAGGGAACTAGCCTTTGGAAACCTTTATAATCCAGCTCTTTCAGGTTGCATATACCCACTGGACTGAAAGAATAAGTCAAACTTTTGTTCCACTCAGAACAGAACTCAAAATTTCAGTATTTCTGGCAAAGAATTTAGATGCATTCTATTAGCACAGTTGTCTCAAATTTTCTCTTTCTGTAACATGTGTATGTAGCTACCATGGTTCTTACTCTTGCACCTGGTAGGTTTGAAAGTCAGTAAATTGGAAGCTAGAAGTAAAAGAAAACAAATGTGCTGCCTGTGTGAGAATGTTAAATATTGACCCTTTGATTAGAAAAATACATTATGAATTATGGGTTAATATTGCAAAATAGAAAAACATTTCCCAGCATGAAAAAACTGTCATTTATAATATTCTAATATGAAAATATTTTAAAAATTGAAAGATAGAAAAAAGTTTTCCCATGTAAATTTTAGTTTTAGTTCCAAAAAATAAACCAATAAAAATCACAGGAAATAGGATAGGAGACAATAAGCAGCACAATTTTGGAAACTGTATAGAAATAAATAAGTAGAAACTAAGCACAAAGGGGAAAGCTGAATACCCTTAATAAAGGTAGATAAGAACTGAGCAGACAAACCCAAATATGAGTTTCCCATTGTCTCAAGAATTAAGTCTCATGGAAGTAGTATAAAGGATGAGAGGTTAAAATATGGTAAATAGGTTATAAGTTATTTATAGTTTGGATTCTTATGGCCCCTCTCATGAGAAGAAAAAGTTTGCATATGCTGGACAAGTAAACATGAAATCTCTTTACAAGGAGATACCATATGCAGGTACAAGAATGTGATGGAGATGATAGCAGTTTGCACAAAAAAGAAAGTTGTAAAACTAGCGAAAACATATTAGAAATCCTCATTCCTTTTTTTCAGTAAAAAAGGGTATAAGTAAATAATCTGGAATTAAAATAGAGAAATATTTTTCAACAGCCTCCATGGAAATTTGGAGGACAATGGTACGATGACTTTTAACTCTAAAGAAAATTATTTTTAACCTAGAGTATGATAATCAGACTTGTTGTAAATTGGCAAGGTATACAAAAAAAAAATTGAGATTCACACCTCCAGGCCACAGTTTCTCAACTGGCTGCTAAAGGAAGTGCTCTATTAAACAAAGATATCAGCAATGTGACATTTCATTAGCAATAGAAGGCCATGGGATATAGGAAACATTAAATTAAGGAGAAAGGTGAAAAGAATGCCCAAGAGAGTTCACAAGAAAGTAAAAACTAGGCATAGCGTTCAACAATCAGATGGGAGCAAGTCAATGGGGTGTGGGAGAGGTTCCAAAATGGGAGAAGCAAAAACTGAAAGATTATCTGATATATCAGACCACTGGAGAACAGATATAGACCACTGGCAAAGTGCTTGTGATAAATAGAAAAATAAGTGAAATTTTAACTGAGATAATCAGTACCTCCAGAGAACACAAAATGTACAGAAATTAATGTTCCATTTTGAATTAGGAAGCAACAAGTTGTATTTATTGTAAAGAGCTCAAAATGTAAAAGCAACAGTATTAGCAAATAGGATGGAAAAATGATTAACATAGAGATAAGAAAGGAGGAGGACAACATCAGGAAGAGGAAAACATACACACAGGGACGAACTTTGAACAAACCTTGTAGAAATATTTGACTCTTTAATCCATCTGGAATTCAAGCATGCATATATAGCTCTGACCAAAAAAAGAGTAATAACAACCTCCTGTAGCTATTGACATCATCCAGGGATGATATCCTGGTGGTTTAGACTAGGATATTGGTAGCAGAACTGGAGTAGAATAGATAGAGTTGATACAGTGGATAAGGGATATTGACTTGGTAAGAATACCTTTTATACTTCTATATGAATGACAATATGATAAAGAACATGAGGGGAAAACAAGAAAATAAAGCTCACAAGTGTCCCTAGCTGGAAGTAGCTTGGATATGTTGAGTTATAACTCTGTTTAAGGTTCTCAAAGTCAAAGAAAAATCTAGGCTGGAGATAAAAATGAGGAAGTAGCTCATTAATTATTACTTCAGCATCTGGAACTGTGCACATGTACAGCCAGTTATCTGAAAAGCTAAAATAAAAACCATCTTTCCATTTTCTTTCACATGTAGCCTCCCCCTACATTTCACCTGCACTTACATTCTACCTGGTCTGTTTAAAACTCTGGCCTCTTCTCCAGAGTCCAGTTGTCTGCAGTCCTTACCATGATGATTTTTGGACACCTCATGATGCACTCTTACTGTTTGCTTTATGAGAAGATGTTATGTATTGAAACTTACTTACTTTGAAAAGTAAACCAACATGAATGCATTATAGGTTTAAAGAAAAATCTCTTTTCTCTTTTACTAAGTTTAATTCGATTTCTACCCACCAGTAACAAAGATATAAAGAAAAATGCTTGTGTGAAGGAATAGTGGAGACTGTTAAATGACCCTAAAAATTGGAAATTAACCCAGGATGAGAATTTGCATTGACAACAAAAGACAATACAAAAGCAAATCTTGAACAACCCTTGACATTTAAACTGGATGGAGGAGAAGCAGGAACATTGTAAAATAGTTGCTAAAGGAAAAAAGAAGGAAGGGGTTAGTGTCACCATAGTTAAGAGAAGAGAGAGTTCCTAAGAAGAGAAATTAATTATTTGGAAAGTTGACCGAAGGCTGTTTTAATATAAGTCACTGAGAAGGTGCATTAGTCTTGACAAAAATGGTAATTGATGATTATTTTTAATAAAAGTTTGGTGGAGAAGAAATAGTGGTACACTGTAAGAGTTGCTTTGATGGAATTTCTGTGTTCTGAATCTCTCTTCAGACATTTTTAAATCTTTCATAATAATTAGTCAATGCTTTGCCTATTCTGGAGTCACAGTTAGTATTAGTTTAAAGTAGGAAATGATAACCTTTACATGTAAGCTTTCCTTCTTTTGAAGTTGAAGATAAATATTTCACTCTGTGCCTTCATTTCAAATATACACACATATACAAATACAGACATGATAGCCAATTATTGAACCAAGTGTTTTCAAAAAGCTTTATTTATATCTTGGTAAAGAAATGTTTGTTTTGTTGTATGTTACTGAATAAAACAGAGCAAATGCACTTTTAGTTTAAGAAACTTGGTAATAGAAAACAATGTAACATTACTAAAGTTTCAGTATCTTACTACTTATTAAGCCCCTCCTTTATGCAAGAACCTTTATCCTCAATTATCATAATCCCATAAATAAAAAATAAAAACTTATTGATGAATGGAATTAGAGGGAAATTCAGTGGAATTATTGAATTGGGAAAGGTCACTGCATAATATTTTCATTTATGAAACAACAATGGCAGAATCAACTCATTACAATCTGGGACTATTCAGGTCACGTTGCTTTCAGGATCATTTGAGAGCCTTTATTTGAATAGTCTTTGCCTGTGTTAAAAGTCTTTAGTCTCTGTCTGTGTACATTAGAGGGATGCTTAGCAACCTTGTGCTTGCAATATTTCTGAAACTCTTGAGTCACTTTCAGTGAATATCAATTCAAACAGTGTTGGCCTTAAGGCTGATTTACAGTTTTGCATTTAGAATGAGATTAACATAAGCCTTTCTTGGTTGAGGGAAGTCTTTCCAGTCCATTCTCTCTCATTTTTCTACCATAGTTCCTCCTACACATTCTAGAATGCTGAGGCAAAAAGCAAGTACCCATATGTGCTATCTTTGTGTGTTGTACCTCCTGCAGGGTTTGAGAGAACTGCTGTCCTATTCTATGTGGAGCATCCTTGGAAATGTTTTATCCAGTTCTTTCAGCTGACTTGGAGGAGTCAAGGAGACAACTATTTATGTGGGGTCCTTACTAGAACACTGCCACTTCGGGCTTTGCCACTTTAACATATAATAAATTTAAAGACCTTGGAAAAACAAGAGGAATATTGCTAAAATTTTGTTCCAGTCTGACTAAAAAATTGAAAAGCAGGTGATTTATTTTTACTTCCAGATGATTTGGAGGAAGAAAAAGTTATAATGTAGTTGTACCAGTTATAAATATCGGCTAAATGCTTCTAGATCTTTATTAAATGTGTGCTGAGAGGAAGGGCCAGGAGTAGAAGAGCAAAAGTAGCATAAGATAATGAAAGGAGCACAAACTCAAGCCCACGTTGTCCATGACCTTAGTGTGATGTTGGATAAATCACTTCTCTCATCTGAACTTTCATTATCAATAAAATGACATTAAATGATTCAAAGAAGACATTCAGCTAGTATCTTCAAATATTCATTCCTATGCTTTAGACAAGTTGCAGAAGTGAGCTCTGAATATCTGTTTGATGAGAACATTACTCATAATAATTCTGATGACTCATTGATGTAGGCCTAAAGAACAAATGTTCAAAAATAGCTCTCCATGTTGATGCAATACAGAATTATACTCTTGACCTCAAATATTTCCTTGTTGAATCTTTTTTTTTTTTTTGGTACAGGGGATCGAACTCGGGTCCTTGCACTTGTGAGGCAGGCAGCGGAACCACTGAGCTAAATCCCCAGCCCAAAATGTTTGTCTCTACTCTTTTTTTTTTTGTACTAGGGATCGAACTTGGGTCCTTGCGCATGTGGAGCAGGTGGCGAAACCACTGAGCTAAATCCCCGGCCCTCCTTGTTGAATCTTTGTATAGGTATGAAGCAAGATTAGGTAATTTGCTCTACCTTGTGGAATAATATTTTCAATTACTTGTTGCATAGCTAATGTTGATATAAGGTAAAGGATGCTAACTTTTCTCCCAGAGTCTTTACTTTTCCAAAAATGCCAATGAATTTTAATAGTAAGAAGTAAAAAGAGAAATATTTCTCAAAAATACTTTCTAAAAAATATTAAGGCTTTAGGATTAAACAGCAAATAAATGATTAAGTAGAAATACTTGTACAGAATCACAGTAAGTATAGTATTGAGACACAGAAACAATTTTAATACAAATGTGAATAGGTGAATTTCTCATTGTAACATGCTAATATAAGGCAAATAAGACAAATAGTGCTGTAGAAAAATGAGCACTGTGTTGGAGCTGAAGCACATGGTCAAGGGCATCATCAAGCGGCCACCTGATGAGCAGAGGCTGTAGAAGGATGACTAGCTTCTAGATAATGGCAAAACACTGGGCAAGTTTGGCTTTACCAGCCAGCCAGCAAGGCCACAGACCCCAGCCCCAATGGAGCTCGCCCTCAGTGCAGATGACACCTTGGGGCTTGGAACCCTTTTCTTGCCCACCAGAGCTTGCAGATATGATGAAGCCTCTGGACTCCAGAGGTAGCGCCAATAAACAAGCTGTACAGTGAGGGCCCTTGGCCCAATAAAAGAGATTTGGCTTTCAAAAAAAAAAAAAGAAAAGAAAAAGAAAAAAGAAAAAAGAAAAAGAAGGAAAGAAAGAAGAGAAAAAGAAAGAAAGAAAAGTAAAGAAAAATATGTACAATGCCATTTTTAAAAAGGTTTATTTGATATCATGAAATTTATTCAGATATGTGTATGTTCAGTTTTGACATTAGTTCAACATACTTTCTTTGAACACTTGAAAAGATGATGAGCTGTAGCTATTGAAATATGTTATGGTTGCTGGTTGCTACATAGCATTCTTTGCTGAAAAGCTGTTGTCTTGAGAGCTCTCATGCTGTGTTGATAATAACAGGGTCTTAAAGAGCTATTACCTCCGCTCTATAAATCACAATTGTTTTTAATCAAAGAACATTAAAATGAGCTAGTTGCCACTGAGGGAATATTCAGTTAAAATGAGATTATTTGGTTTTAAAAGGAGCAATCTTACATAGATTTAGAATAGATACACAGGTAAATTGAGCCCTCATTGCTTTTTGTAGGTAAAGATTTGGATCAAAAATTGTGTTAGGAAAAAAATTCCTTCAGCAAGGGTGAAATAGAATGGTTCTACATTTTCAGCAGAAGGAAAATACACAATTCAGCACAAACAATCACTGCACTTTGACTATGGATATGTATTTTCATGTACTTTACAAAGTTTAGTTCTGTAGCCCAGAAACCTGCTGAAGAAAACACTATTGCCACATTACTAGCACCATCTCTGGAGAATTCAAGATCTGCTAAACTTTTCAACTACCTAAACTTCTTTTTTAAAAAGCTCAACCTATTACAACCCCTAGCAGTAATGTTTACTGTTCATAATTGTAAAAACACAGAATCCCAGAAACAGCCTATTGTGAACTCAGAAACTCTTATGAAGGAATCTTAAAAATATAGTACATTTACATACAAAGATGTATTATGTATGTGTGTGAGATACAGATGTGAGACACTGATTTCTTTAACCTCTAGGGAATTTCTGGTGCTTCTTTAAATTTGAAGATCTTAGGAATGCAGAGTTTAGACATTTTTAAGGCAGTGGTTCCCAGTCTTTCCAAATAGTAAACCATCCTAAAAATGGCTAATGATTACATCAACAATTTGAAGTACCTATTTATTTATTTTATTTTATTTATTTATTTATTTTGGTTCAGGGGATCAAACTCAGGACCTTGCGCCTGTGAGGCAGGCGGTGGCACCACTGAGCTAAATTCCCAGTCCTAAAGTACCTATTTAAATGCTTTACCAATATAGTAGGCTATGCACAATTTATAGTTAAGCAGGCATAATTCCATTCTTTTTCTTTGGCTAGAGAAAATACCTAATAATGTAGCATTTGAAACTAATGTACTTTGTAACATATTAAATTTGCTATAATTTTAAGAGTTAAGCATACATTTTATTTTTTTCTATTTTTAAAAAGAGATTTAAAACCTAGCTTACAATTGTAGCTGCAGCCCATATGAAAACCACTAATGTTTCTACTGATGTAGACATCTATAGAGGCAGGAGACCTGGACAGGTTGCAACCCAGTTTCCAAAAAATCTATGATTTTGATGTGTTTATGTTAAACAAAATACAAATATGACTCTTCAAAACTACAGGAATAAAATTTTAATATGCAGGTAAGAGCCAAAATGTTCAGTTGCATCTGATTGACTTAAATTAAAAACATTGGCATGAACTACAAAGATATGCTCATTGATCAGCTATTGCTTAGAGGGCATTTAGGAAAAGACATATGTTCATGTAGCAGCAGTTCAATTCTCAGCATGCTGCCATAATTACATGCTTCAATGTGTGTACTTAATGACAAGAGAAAGCAAGTCAGAACTGCCTCGGATAACATGTGTCTACTGGCTCAATGACCCTGACTTTCCTGCATTTTAAAATTTTGATCGATTTCAGAACAAGATGGTGCTTTTCTAAAAAATGTTCCCAATAACTGAATCTCTATTTCATATTTTAAGGTGATTTTTATTTACTAAAAAAATCCATATCTATTTTTTTCTCATGACATATTTCAGTGGATTTTTTGTCTATTAGCAGTTAGGGCTATGAATGCTAAGTTGGCATGCAAGTGGATAACATTTCTTTTTCAATGGGCTCTACAATGAGGAAGCCATCAAAAGAAAGGGGCAAAGATTAAATTCTGAAATAAGTGTGTATCCTTGGTAATATTCCACTTCATTTCCATTGCTTATTAACATACACTGAAAATCTTATTGTAGAAATTCAATATTTTTAAGCCAGGTAGTCTTTCACCTTTGCTTCATAAGTGCTCTTAGTGAGGCATCTAAAATTCATGCAGTTTTTATTGCTGAGCTGAATTTACTGTCAAACTCATAAAACTTAGCTTCCACTCGTCTCTCTTTTGTCCCCTCCAAAGCTTTATACTTATTTTTTATGCAAAATTGTGCATTATTTTTTGTGAGAAGAGGTTCAGGTCCCTAAATGCAAATTAGGGTCTACTCATACAGTTTAATATGGTAGGCTTCCCAAAGGTTATATATTTATATAGGCCCCAAGTTTTTATGATGAAAAGATAAACTGGTTCGGACTGAATTTCAGATTTATGGCAAGGAGGAGAAAAAAATATTCCCAAATATCAAATTGAATATTTCTGCCCTTGTATATTGATATCTCAATAGACTAAGTTCATATGGAAGTCCTTTGAGCCTCTTCTGTTATTCCCTGTGGCATGTCAGACATTATATTTGTACAAATTTGCAAAAATAAAGTACTCCTACCGACTAAAATAAGGCCAGAATCTAAAGGACTCACTGCTGAATTCTACAAAACATTTAAGGATGTTATTTCATTAATGCTCTTCAAACTCTTAAATGAAAATGAAAGAGACAGAGTGCTTATAAACTCATTTCTGGAAAGCAGTATCATTCTGATCCCAAAACAAGATAAAGATTCAAGTGAAAAAAAGAAAATTGCAGGCCAATCTCCTTAATGAACTTAGATGCAAATATTCTCAACAAGATATTATGAATAGAATGCAATGCATCATTAAAAATATCATACACCATGACTAAGTAGATTTCTTCCCAGCATTGTAAGGATGATTCAACAAATGCAAATCAGTAAATGTAATACGCCACATAAACAAAACCAAGGACAAGATCCACATGGTCATATCAACAGATACAAAAAAGGGTTTCAACAAAATCCCTTCATGAAAAAAACCCTGAAGAAAATAAGTGTAGAAGGACCATGCTAGATTTGATAAAACTATTTATGATAAATTAATGCCCAACATCATATTAAATGGAGAGAAACTAAAAGCATTCATTCTAAACTCAAGAATAAAAAAGGATGCCCTCTATTACCATTTCTATTCAACACAGTATGTGAAATATTAGCCAGAAATCAAGCAAGAAGAAGTAACACATAAAGAGATATGTGTAAAGGAAGAACTGAAATTATCAATATTTGCAGATGACATGATACTCTACATAGAAGACTCTCAGAATTCCATCAAAAACTCTTAGAATTAATAACCAATTTCAGCAATATAGCAGGATTAAAAAAAATCAACACATAAAATATACCCAGGTACATTTAGCTATTTGATCTTTGTCAAAATGACCAAAAGCATGCATTGGAGGAAAGATACCTTACTCAGTAAATGGTACTGAGAAAGCTAGATGTCTGTTCGTAGAAGACTGAAGCTGGACCCATATCTGTCCCCATCTGCTAAACTAAAATCAAAATGGATCAAAGATTTAAACATTTAAGCAGAAACATTGGACCTACTGGAGAATAAAACAGAACACTTGAAGTTATAAGTATAGGCAAGGACTTTCTAAACAGAACCCAAAATAAGTAACAGCAAGAATCAACAATTGGGGTTTAATCAAATTTAAAAACTTCTGAACAAGGCCGGAGATGTAGCTCAATGGCATTGTGCCTGCCTTGCAAACACAATGTCCTGAGTTTGATCTCTGGTCCAAAAAAAAAAAAAAAACAACAAAAAAAAATCAAAACCCAAAAATCTTCTGTACAGCAAAGGGGTCAATTAATAGAGTGAAGAGACAACTGTAGAATAGGGAAAATGTTGCCATCTATTCCTCACACAGAGAACTAATATTCGGAATATAAAAAGAACTCAACAAATTAGAGCACTGAAAATAAAAGATCTAATCAAGAAATGAGCAAGTGAAATGGACATTTCTAAGTGAAAAAGGCGTGCAAATGGCCAACAAACATAGGAAAAGTGTTTGACATTTCTGGCCATTAGAAAAATGCAAACTAAAGCAACACTAAGATTCTACTCTACACCAGAAAGAATGACAATCTTTAAGAAGAAAAAAGAAAGCAAATGCTGATGTGGCTGTGGTGAGAAAGAAACTCTCCCACATTGTTTGTGGGAATGTAAACTAATACGCCATTATGGAAATCATTATGGAGATTTCTAAAAAACTAACATTAGTAATTTCATGTGACCCAGCTATTTCCCTTCTAGATTATCTTCTCCCTAAGAACCAAAGACATCATACTACAGTGGTATATGCATATCAAAATTTATAGCAGCATAATTCATAATAGCTAAATCCCAGGAGCAGCCTGCATGCCCAACAACAGACAAATGAATAAAGAAAATGTATCTCTGCATAATGGAATACTACTTAGCTATAAAGAAGCTTAAATTCTAGACATTTGTTGGAAAATGGATGCACCTGGAAAATATAATGTTTAGTGAAATAAACCAGACACACAAGCTTAAGTCCATTATGGTATCTCTCCTTTAAGACAAAGTATAAACAAAGAGCATAATAAAGGATAGAATAAAACAAGGAGACAGATCTCTTGAAAATGGGAAGGTTCCAGGAGACTGAGGGTGAGGGGGTAGGCAAAGAGGAAGTAAGAAGAATTAAGATATGCCATGTACAGGAATCTAATAACCTTAATGAATGTAGACATTATTCTCATAAACATGAGCTAAGAAAAATAATAATAATAATAACAATGAGTGAAAATGGGGAAAGGGGATTTAGAGGCAGAGAGAGGGAAATGGGTGAGGAGGGGATTAAAAAGGGAAAGAAGCTGTATTATGTGCATGCAGCTACTCTCCCAGATGAATGTAAACTTCATGTACTGCAAACTTTATAAAATAAAGTAATAAAAATAGTAACAATAACAAGAATAGTTAGAATTTATTGACCACTTATGAATGACAAACTATTTCACAAATTATGTCTTCTACTAAAATATTTAGGTAAATTTACTGAAAATGTTACCTAAAAAGATATAAAGCAGAATGTAGAGGTATTTTTCCAGTTAAGGAAATGCAAGAATACAGGTTTCTTTTAGACACTGAAAAGAACAGTCAATATTTTGAGACATATGAAAAAAACTAACAAAATCTCATTTTATCCTTTAAATTCCTACATTTCATCACAAAAAGTCACAGAAACTTCATATTAGAAATGGCCTTGGACCATCAGTTTTAGTTCGTCATCCATTTGCAAAGATGGTTGTTATGGTTTAGATCTAAAATGGTCCAAGTCTCATGTGTTTAAAAGGTGCCTGAATCTTGGGGGTGCTGTAATCATCAGTGGATACATCCACTACTGAGTTTAGTAGCTGAATGTGCTGTTAGGTAGTGGAGCCTACTTGGAGGTGGGTCGTTGCAGGTGTGACCTGTTAAGGTGGATTCTTCTCTAGAGATCCTTCCTTCATCCTCTGCTTCCTGAATGCCATGCCTTGAACAGCTTGACTCCATCTTGACATTCTGTCATCCATTTCTGCCTTCCAACTGGCTTAAGGCAGAAATGGGCTGAATCCACTGAAACTGTGAGTCAAAATAAAACTCTCTTCCTCTAAGTTTCAGATGTTAGGTATTTTGTTCCAGCAACTAGAAAATGTCTAAAACAACTCCCCTAACCATATGAAAACAATGACCATCTGGCTTCAACAACTTTACTATGAACAGTCATTGGTTTCAATTCTGCCTCTCTGGTGTAAAGGGTCAGCAACCCATAGCCCTGGTGCCAAATTCTGCATTGCTTCCTATTCTTCTGTGTGTTAACAAGCTAGAAATGAATTCGATTATTTTTATTTTTTGTATTAAATTCTTTTATTGGTACATTGTAGGTATACAACACAATTACATTTCTCATCGGGAATTGTACCTTTACATAATGCATCTTGGTTCTTATTTTTCCCCACTCCTAGCCCTCGCTTCACACCCTCCACCCTTCCCTATTTACAAAGACTTTATTTCCATTTTTTCCATTTCTCAGCATTTTTCCTTTCCCTTCCTTCCTTTCCCCTGCCCCTCCCACTACCCCTACCCCTTTGGACCTTTTCTTCCTATTTTGTATTATCGATTATTCATTCTAATCATTTGTACATTTTAGGTATACAATATAATGACATTCATCATTGGAAATTTGCACCTTTACATAATCTCTCTTGGTTCTTATTTTTCACCCTTGCCCAGCCCTCCCTTCAACCTCTCCAGTCCTCCTTATTTACAAAGATTTTGTTCCTATTTTTCCATTTTCTCATATTAATCCCATTCCCTTCTATCCTTTCCCCTAGCCCTCCCACTTCCTTCCCCTTTGCCCCTTTTCTTCCTATTTCACATTACCTATTATACATTTAGTCCTTATTTACACTTTCAGTTTCTCAATTCAATTATTTTTAAATTGTTGAAAAAAAGAAAAAGGAGTCTTGTATTTGATTGCAAATTATGATTGTATGAAAGATTTTTTGTCTCTACAAATAAAGTTTTATTAGGTCCTATTATGATTATTATGTGTATATGGACTATGTTTGTAACAACAGCACAGAGTAGTTTCAAGAGAACATATAAAATGTATTTTCTTTGATAAAATGACAAACACTTTTAGACTCTCTCATTCCTTTTAAATCAGGGATTATCTTTATTTTATCTTTCTTGAGTTTTTTTTTTTTACAGATAATTATATTTTTGCATGCAGTGGTAAGAAATGGCAGATATCATGTATATTTTGCCTCATTTCCCCACATGATAACATTTTACAAAATTATTTAATAGTATAATATGACAACAAGATACCGCCAGTGATGCTATCCATCAGTCTTACTCAGATTTCCAGTTTTGCTCGCACACATCATACAGGGGTGTGTGTGGCAGGCAGGTAAGTTCTATACAAAATTCATCAGTAGATAGTTGTGTATTTCTCACCAGATAAGATAACATATTTTTCTCCTTCATTCTTAAATCTTTTCATTCTTTTCTTCACTCTCTTATACCATAGTTTGAAGATTTTTTTCTACTGTTAACTTCTGACAGATTTTCAGTTTACTGATATACCTTTTGAAGTGTCTACTTTTACTCCTAGTTATTGTACTTCATATAAGAATTTGAAATCCTAAAAAATTAAAACTTTTGATCAATTAAGTTTAAAGCAAGATAGGATATATATAACTCCAGCAACCTCAAAAGTAGTATGATTTATTTAGGGCTGAGAAATTATGAAATGAGCCAAATTGAGAGAAGCAATGCACTATTCAAAATGTAAAAGCCTAATTAAAATGTGCCTCAAATGCAGTAAAAGTCAAAATGTAAAGAATCTAAACAATATGAGTCAGTAACAAAATAGAAGAATAAGATGATTAAACTAAGAATTCAGAAGGAAGAATATTGAGAAAATAAAAGAGAAATAAACAGGAGTGAAAAGGGGGAGGGGGAAGGGAAGGGAAGGGAAATGAAGGGGACTTAATAGGGGAAGTAGAAAAAGAAGGAAAGAATGAAAGATGAAGGAAAGAAGAAAGTAAGAAAGGTAGGCAGCGAGGCAGGAAGGAAAGTAAGAAGGAAGAAAGGAAGGAAGGAAGGAAGGAAAGAAGGAAGGAAGGGGAAGGAAGAGCCTTGTGTTAATAGATATCACAAACAGATAACATGGATACAACATAAAAATTATTGTTACCAAATGATAAAACAGGACAACTAAAACATAAGCAACTGAAATATTTTATAAGATGTAATATCCTTGTGTTAAATTAAAGCATGTATCTACATAGAAATGTGTTTATTAATAATATGTCCCAAATAATAATAAAAAGATCAACACTTAAATATATACTTGTAAATTTTTTTCATTTCCTTGCAAAAGTAGAACTCTAAAAATGTTTAGGTATGAAATATAAAATAACTGAATTGGAAAAGCAATTAAGATAAGTAGAAAATTTTAAGCAAATGATGTGACTTGATAAATGTGAATTATTTCAATTTAATTATGAAAATATAATTTATGTATTTTTCTGGAAAAAACCCTAGATGTCTGCTCTAAGTGATCAATACTTTTTAAAAGAGATAAAATCTAAAATAAAAATACGAGTTGATAAAAGGACTATGTAAACCATAATCATATTCCTTTAGTTTCCACAATTAATTACATTCATTTTGATGAACCAAGTCAACGATTGTAATCT
Organism: Heterocephalus glaber; assembly: GCF_000247695.1. The sequence goes on along the minus strand of NW_004624789.1, from coordinate 3,338,175 downwards.
TTTTTTATCATTTGATGACTAAATCTTAACAGACAAATCTTCCATAAGATCAAAAAATACTCTAATTTTTTAAACATTTCATTTATGTGGCCTTATCTATAACTTTCATTAAACAGAGTTTTACACTCCTAATTATTAGTTTTTCTAATTTGTCTTTCACCTCAACTCAATTAAATTGATTTAAAAAATATTTTTATTTTGAAATACTTGTACATTTATAGAAGTCTTGCAAAAATAATAGACTTTTGTGTGCTTCTCTTCTTAGTTTCACTAAAAGATAAACCTTGCAAAACTTTGCTTCAATCACCATCAGGAAACTAGTAGTCACACTCAAGAACTATTAACTAAAATACACATCAGAGTTCACCAGTCATCCCACTCATGTGTACCTTTTGTTCCAGGGTTGAATTCCATCATCCACAATACATGCAGTTATTTTTTTTCTTCTTAGTCTGTTCTGGGTGGTAATGGCCTTAACAATTACTCAGTCTTCTTGGCGTGTGTTTTTGAGTGTATGTATGAGTATATGTGTATGTATTTGGTCATTCATAACCTTGAAAATTTTGAAGAATATTGGTTATGTGTTGTTCTTAACTCCAAAAGGTAGCTCTGTGAGGTCAACCAGAATGAATATAGAAAAACAGGCATCTTAGTTTGAAAAATATGAAAGTGAGATCCATCTAGTGGACAAAATATTGTATCACACAATAGTCAAGTGCTACTCTATTTTTGTACATATATATGTATACATACAATTTATGTTAGTGAAATGTTTTCTTCTGAAATAAAAATTATTACTACTCAACATTTATTTTGGCTGTCTTATGAAGCCAAACCTACATTCAGAAAATTCTTGTTTGTTCTAAAAATATTAATCTTATAAAAATGGGAGAAGATATGATCAAAGTATGTTATAGGCATCTGTGAAAATACCACAATAAAACACATTATTTTGTTTAATAAAGAATCAAAAAGTAGCCTCAACTTTTTCACAAAATTAAATTTAGTATTTATTTCTGTGTGTTCCTAATATCTTCCAGGGGATGCATATTCATAGTTTTGGAAATTAAACTGACCAAGAGCCCAAGAAGTTTACAGATAGATTGATAACTTTGCATTATTCTGCTGCAAATGTAATCTCTCTCTCTGCTGGCTAGGGGCAAACTATGAATGAAAACTACAAGAATAACTGGCTTTAATTTTTGATAACTAGCTTTTTGAATAAAATGGAACCTATTAATAAATTTGTTTGGTCAGTGATTTGAATTCCTTTATTAAAAGGGACAAGTATTGTGGAAACTGTACGAGAAACACAGTATATGCTTCATTCTTCTGAATGGAATACCTTTTAGTAGACAAGTGGTGGGCCAGGGAAGGAAGCATTATTTTCAAGAGCATTGGAGTAAATTTAACATTCAAAAAATACTGAACAAACACAGTACCTGAACTATGGATTAAGGGAAAAGAATAACAAAGTACAGACAAAAGGGGCGAATAGAATTGGAAGTCATTCAAGTCTAAATCAGATGAGAAAAAAATGAATTTTATATGAAGATAAAATTTCCCCTTCAGCTAAACTATGATTTGTACCTTGTGGTTTCATTTACATATATATTTACCAAAGTAGTTTTCTATCGTGAAAAACACTTTTTTCCATTTCATTAAAACCTTTAAAATGTAAACTGTTAGGTATCTGTAGGCTTTTCTAAAGTGCACAGCTGGAAAAACAAGGATATTTAAACCCTCAAATTGTTTGGGTCTATTTCAAGGTTTTGTTCTTGGTTTTATTATGCATGGGCCAAAAAGTTGCCCTTGGCCTTTAAATTTAGGAATGACAATTTAAAACTTTCAAATACCTAAATGGTTCATTGTGTATATTAAATATAAGTTTTACCCACTTGAAAATATTTGATATTTAGCAATTTTAATGTAGGACAAGTAATGCATATTGATGAATATTAATAATATTAGTTTCTTTCCTATGAAAATGAAATTTTGTTCTAAACCCATATGTTACTTGCAGTCACATCTTTAGACACATAAGTCTGACTAAAAATTGATGCTGCTTTCAGTTTAAGGCTCCTCCATGTAGTTAAAATAAAAGAATGTTTTAATATGTTCAACGTGCTTCATAATGCCAAGGTAGTATAACAAAGAATGTTAATGCATAAGAATTCATATAGTAATTTTTAAAAATGAGATTTTCCATTGTGGGCATGTAAATCAAATCTAGCACAGAATTATTCTTATAAATTATGATGAGTAAGTTGAACCCAAAGCAACCCATGGCACAACTGAACAAGAGGTTAGTTTAAGAGAGAATTACTAACAATTATCTTTTCTGATTTCCTAAAAGAAGACAAAACACTTGTGTTTGTTATTGTGAAAGTTAATCATAACTGCCAATTTGACTGGTTTAAGAAGTGCCTCGTAGTTTAGTAAAACACATTTTTAGGTGTATCTAGGGAGAACGTCCAGAGACAATTGACATGAGGGCCAGTAAACTGTGAAGGGTAAGACTCATCCTGATTGTGTGTGGTGCCATCCAGTAGATTTGCAGCCCAGATGGAATAAATGAGGAAGGAATAAGTTGATCTGGTCAATCTGCATTTACATTTTTAAAAATTTTATTCGTGTATGTTTTCAGGACATAATGACTACATTCATTATGGGGGAACTGGTACGTGTACATGTACATAACACACCTCAATTCTCTTTTTTCCCTCTTCCCCATTTGAAAAACTCCATTCTCCTGGAAAGCATGGTTTTTTTGCTATTGCCATTTCCTTTGGACATTCGACTTTAGTTTCTTCAGCCTTTTAATACTACTGAGTCTTATACTAGTGATTCAACAGGAGCTTCCAGGTCTTCAGTCTTGGACTGGTACTATAACCTTAATCCTTCTTAATCTGCAGCATCCAGGTTCTTGGACTGAGCATCTACTGGATTCTGTGGCTGTCTGGAATGCAGACAGCCATTGTGGACCCTTCTATCTCTGATCCTGTCAGTTTACCCAATAAATCCGCTTGCATAGATATTTTTCTATAGATTCTGCTCTGTTAGTGAGTCAATACAAGTACAGTCTCATGTATGTCTATCTACATAGCAAGCTTCTTACTTTGATACCTGAAAGCACCATGGATGAAAAAAATAGTTGTTTCTGCATAGTCAGGATGTATGTGTACCTTTAAATGTTATCCTGCCCTGTCCCATGTTAATACATGATTTTAACTTCTATAATGTGTATCAAATAAACATGTGGAAATTAACCTGTTGTGAATTCACTACTATTAAAATTATTATATTTAATGGTAAATTATCACTAAATGGACATTTTCTGGAAACATGGTAGATCCAGGAAGAAACAGGTGAACTAAAATGAAGAGATAGGAAAAGTTAGTGAGATAATTGAAGAGATGTGATGTCCAAAAATCTTCTACTTCACAATTTAGTTTACAAGCAGTCTTAATATAAAATTAATTATTTAATATAAAATAGTAGTTTTAGGGCCAGGGATTTAGCTCAGTGGTTCTGCCACCTGCCTTGCAAGTGCAAGGTCCCGAGTTCGATCTCCAGTACCAAAATAAATAAATAAATAAATAATATTAAAAAATAGTTTTGCTCCTTACCTCTAGTCTCTGCCTCATATCTCAGTTATGATGTGAAACAAGATAATACTGTAAAGATAGTCTATACTTCTTTTTCCCTTCCACATCTAGAATTCTTCTTTCCCTTCCAACACTTCAGCATAGTCTTTGCTATGTTCCTAATGTCTGACTAGAAAGCATCAGAAAACAAAAACAATGACCGCAAAAGCAACCAATACAATAACAATTTTAAAAAGAAAAGAATTACCATGAATTTCATTATGGCTTTGGATTTCAGATACTTAAAGCCCTGAGAGCATGACAAGGATTTGATGTACAGATAAAAATATGCAAAAGAAAAACTACATTTTGCACCAACTCTTACAACTGGAAAGAAGAGAGATGGACAAGATATTATGAGAACAGAAAGTTTGAGAGGAGTGTGAGGATTGGAGAGAGGGGAAAATTGTGATCCTCGTGTCTTTGATGAGAGTTCTAGGACGTTGACCTTTAGCCCCAGAAGCCATAGACATCATTGCAGTAATATTTGGGGCCCAAATATATCACAGAAACATCATCTTAACAGCAAATAACCAACTCATTTGAAGAGGTCACAAACATAGGAATTTCAGTGCTGAGCTGAATAGTCTTATTAATAAGGAGCACAGAGAACAACAAATGTGTGGGGGACTCAAAAATATGGTAGCTTACTCATAACCACTTGGAATTATTTAATTTTCCTACAATTTAAACCTAGCCTCAGGAAAAGGAGGTGGCTTAAATTGACATCATACAATTTTTCTGCTATACTGAAAAAATAAGAGCTCAAAATGAAGTAAATTTGTGCCACATAGTGCTTTATATCTGTTCTTGATACCATTTGGCAAACACTTTGCAGTAAAGAGCATCTTCATACTACTGGTAAAAGTGGTAATACTTTGCACTTTGAGTTCTTTTTTTTTGTTTTTTTTGTACCGGGGATCGAACTTGGGACCTTCCACTTGTGAAGCAGGTGGTGAAATCATTGAGCTAAATCCCCGGCCCAGAAGTGATACTACTTAATCACATTTGAATGCCAAATAAAAGTGTGCTGGGTCCATAATGAGTGAGGTGCATGTAGAATAAAGGTAAGAAGATGCAAAACTATAAAATGATGAAAGAAAATGGTACAATTGAGTAAGATCAAATCATGGGACAATTCACAGATTTCAGGGGTGTAAGAATGAGTAAACAAAGAGCCAGGAAGATTAGAAAGAGAAACAGCTTCAATGCTAAACTCTTGTCTAAGAAGTTCAGATTTTGTCTTATAGTTCTCAAGGATCTATTAAAATATTTTAAGCAAAGAAGTGGCATGAGTACATTTGAATTTGTAGCTTTAACTTGGGAAGAGAAAAGTGTGTAGATTTACTTGGAAAGTGTGACAATACAGGCAAAAACACCATTTAGGAAGCTGATGAGAAACCATTAGGGCTTAAAGCTTGGGGGTGGGATTAGAAAGCAGACTGAGATTTACTTGGCAAGTAGAATTGATGAGATTTGGCCCATTAGACTTTGGCTACGAAGGCCAGGTTGAGGATAGCTCCCATTTTCTGAGTGGAATGTTAGTATCATTAATCAAGGAAGATAAGGACTATTGGGAGGAGATATGTCAAGATGACCAGTTGACAGTTGGAAGGAGGTGCTTGGTTTCTGAAGAGATTTCTGGACTAAAAGTATATTAAGGAAATTCTACAACCTAAAAACATGGTGTGGGTAAAATTATTTAGACTTTTCAATATTGTTTAGTCAACATTCTCATTCTTGACCTTTTCCTCTGTCATCTTTCTTTTGCATCCTTACATCAAGCAACAAAATATGATAGTTTCAGTGTTGCTCAGATTTGACATCCTCTGAGACTCTGACTTTATGTTGATTTCAACCTGCCATTTATTATTCTGTCCTATCTATTTAATTTTGGAATCTTGAAAATGATTCTTGACTCTTGTCTTAGAGTGATTTAAAATAAACTTATCCTGGTTTATGGTAGGAAATAGGTCATAAGCCATTTCAACAAAACAGGAGAATTATAGAATAGGAGGCAATGTATTTCCACACGCCTTGCCAAAGTACCAAGTTGGCATTTATTTATCAACTGAGAAGGTAGCTGTTATCAATTAACTGTGAAATATGTTAATTGTTCTAATTTTTAAATAATGGAAAATGCATACATGGTTATTTCTTTATTCTGGGCCAGTGATGGTGAACCTTTTAGAGGAAGAATGCTCAAACTCCAACCCAAAATCCAATTATTTATCGCACAGTGCCAACACTGCAACTAAACCTGAATTCTGAAGTTTTAATAAAGAAAACCCCATACATTCACATCATTTGTCTCAAAAAAAAAAAAAAATAACATGCATGCCATAGATTCTCTACCACTGTTTCAGGCTCATCTCGTGAGCTGTACATATATTCACTTATTTAATCTTTGCTTCAGCCCTATAAAGTATTATTACTATCTTCATTCTACCAATAAAGAAACTGAGATGCAGAAAATTAAATTGATTGATATCATACACCTGTATGGATTTAAATCCAAGAAATACGTCTCCGTTGTCTTGATATTCAATATGTGATATTAATTTGCTTTAGTTTCTTATTCATGCTGTTTTACAACACTGCCAAAAACTTAATGGCTAAAAATAAATGAATTTATTACCTCACAGTTTTGGAGGTCAGGAGCCTGAAAAGTTCCTATGGGGCTGACAGCAGCAATGAATTCATTCTGGAGGCTTTGCCTTTTTGTTTCTAGAGGCCATTTTTTTTCTTCTTGGCTTCCATCTCTGAAGTTAGTACGATAGTATCTTCAAGTCTCTCAGACTCTGCTACTATCCAACATCTCCTTCTCTGACTCAGATATTCCCTGAATTCTTCTTGTAAGAACACTTGTGATTAAATTGAGATTGCACAGATATTCTAGAATAATCTCTACATACCAAGATCCTTAGTCATGTCCACAAGGTCATTTTTGCTACATAAGGTAATTTACTCATTGGTTTCAGTGATTAATATGTAGTTGCTGGGGGGAACTATTATTCTGTTCTACAAAACAGAATTTTTAATTTTTATTTTTTTATTAGTAAATGTTTGTGATACATAATGACTTTATTTTATTTTTTATATAAAATTCTTTTATTGGTACATTGTAGGTATACAACAAAATTACATTTCTCATTGGGAATTGTACCTTTACATAATGCATCTGGGTTCTTATTTTTTCCCCATTTCTAGCCCTCCCTTCACGCCCTCCACCCTTCCCTATTTACAAAGACTTTATTTACATTTTTTCCATTTCTCATCATTTTTCCTTTCCCTTCTTTCCTTTCCCCTGCCCCTGCCCCTCCCACTACCCCT
>NW_004624789.1:3214117-3288887 GCF_000247695.1 Heterocephalus glaber | reverse complement strand
AGGGAGGAAAGAGGGAGGGAGTGGAGAAAAAGAAGAGAATTGAAAAACATACATAGAGACCATAGAAGAGCAGTTGAAATCACTATCTCTTTAGATAGAAGAATCCATTCACTAAAAATAATTAAAAAATCGAAGTGTAACCTAAGAAATGATTATAATAAGTTTAAGAAGTGAGATTTACACTATGATGTACACTGTCTTAAACAATCCATCTCCATGATGTCAGACAGGGCTGTTTGTCCCTTTTATTTTGAAAGCGACCATATACCCAGAGCTTTATACAGTTTCTGACATATATAGGCATTGAATAAATATGTTTTATGTGAATATGTAGAAGAATAATTTAAAGTAAATATTGAAAGATAATATGCAAATTAATGTGATAATGGTTCCATGGTTTGTTGTGGAATTATGGGTATGTTTGTATCTTTCTGGTTTTCTAAACTTTCACCTAGCTTCTCTCACCTCTGTCTCCATACATCGTTGTTAATATCCAGTAATATTTATTTTTTTAGTCTCCTTCTACTCCCATGCATGCCACTTTACGTTTACACACTTGACAAAATAGATTATTTAATGAAGAGAGAAAAGAAAATTTAAAAAGAAAGATTACATTCTTTGACAAAATTTAAGACATAGGGCAGGGTGTATTTTTGTAGTTATAGTCACGTCTATATCCAGGGACAGCTACATAGCACAGAAATGACTTCTTTCTGTTTTAATCATGAGTTAGTTTTTCCATTGTGCATTTATTCTGCAGCTAATAAAACAGAGCAATGTGACTCATTTCTAGTGTTCTGCCCATGAACATACTGCTAAGAACAATAGATATAAAATAAATTCTCATATTCGTCAGAGAGAATTAATTTTTTACCATGAAGTTTAGCCAAGTTAGGCAAATTGAAACCACAAGAAAAATGTCAATTAGATACATTGCAGAACAGATTTCCTTGTAGAATCCATAAGCACATTGCAGTTGTAGAAATCAAGAGAAAACAATATGCATTGGACTCTAGTTCTAGCATGTTTTCAGTAATATAAAAAGTCTGAGACAGAACCACACTATGTTCAAATTTGTAATAGCAGCCTGGTGCATCACTTGATGTACATAACTACAGAAGTTTTAATAATTACTGTTAAGTGTTAATAATTCTTGATATTTCCATACATTCAATTGATTTCTTTAAGAAGGACATATTTAGGTTCCACCAATTATTAATTTTATGATCTTGGATGAGTTTCTGAACTATTTTGGTTTTAAATTGCTCATATATAAAATGCAAACACTAAAAGGTAACTCTTATAGTAGCTATTAGAATTAAGCAAGTTGATGCATGTGGCGTTTGAAAAGGGCTAGTAAGATAAAACCTTGGTATGTGCTACCTCACTTTACTATGCACTAGACACTGCTAAGAATTAGAGGTATGGTGAGGAAAATGATAGGATCTTGGGGGCACTTTGAAATTGTTATTGCAAGACAGTTCTCTATGGATCTCTTGCATTTCTACATGCCTTGTAAACAGAAGCACTGACAGCATTTTGTTCTGCTTTCTAGGCCGGGTTCAAGCTTGTGTAGATAACAACCTTGGAAGATAGTGTCTCCGTAAATGGCAAAATGCAGGCTTGTTTGTTGTTCCTTAAAAAAAGTAACATCTTTTTGCAGTAATATTTAATCAGACTTTATAGTTCATTCTGAGAGATTTCTTAAAATTGTAATACAAACCATTGCAAGTGGTTATCATGCCTTTTAAGAACTGAACCTGCAAATGCTGTTATTTTGACTCCTACTATGGTTAAACATAAGAAATTATCCTTTTTTTGGACATAGCAGTCTTTTTCTTTCACTAGTATCCATCAATATCAGTATCCATCAATATCAGTCTTTGTGACTCTTGACAATCATTGGGCAAATAGGAATGTAAAGTATGTCTCTATAAGTATGGAAAAGTATATGTATTTATACACATATAGTTATACGAATAAAAAAAGGTAGAATGTAGAGATAGCAATTTTTAGTAATTTCCTGAGTGAAAAAAGAATTAAAATATTAGAATAGGAAACAAACAATAAAATCATATTACCAAAATTACCAGCCAATGTTGAGAAGCAAGACTGATCTTGTCTACAATTTTTTTCTCCAGTGTATAATAGAGTAATTGGCATATAGTACATCCTCAATGAATATATCCATAGTTCTTATATTTTAATGAATATATAAGAAAACATTAATACAGTGATTGAGCTAATGTATTCTCTTTATTGTTTGCCAATTTCCATAAAAGAGGAGGTACTTCTGCACAGGATACCTAGCTATTGATGAACTTTCCTTGGAAAGTTTTCCTTATGAACTAAGATAAGAGAGTTTATGATGTGATACCAGTAACATTAAATTACAAAATATTAGTGAATTATCTAACATAATAAAACTTCTGTTGCTCATCCATAGCACTATTTGGTATGTCCCAGGAAGTTTGTCTTCCTAACAGCTTTTCCCTTCAAGTGAACTATCAGAAGTTAGAGAACTCCTTTATCATTGCTCTATTCTGGAGTTAAAAAAATGGCAATTCATTCTCTGCCATACTTATTTGAGCTAAAGTTTGATTTCCTTAAAATTCTCTGATTCTTGTTCTTCCCTCGTAGGAAACAAGATGTTTCCTTGCTTTGTCACATATGATTGATGTCCAAATATTTATTCCTTTTTAGTCTCTTTTTTACCTAAATAATTATGATTTATGTAGTCAAGACTCACATAAAACACCTCCTGATGCCTCACCATTTTGATTTTTTTCCTCTCAGAGGTTCCTTTAGGTTGTCACCAAGACATGTAAAAAGTGGTACTAAGAAGTGAATTCAGCACTTCAAACACTGTCAGATGAGCAGATTAGCTTGCACCCAATAGTCCATGATTTAAACTGTGGAGAGTTCAATTTTTCTAGACTTTCATTTTATCTCGAAAGAATTACAGGATCCCAAGAAAGAAAATATTTTAAAGTATCGACCAATGCTAGCCACTCCTCATTCCCTTTTGCCTTGTTACCTCTACTCCACTTAGGCCTCGAGATTTTCAGCAGCCATTGCCTCAAGACAGAGTGGCAACCATGAAATAGGAGAATGAAAACATCAAATTCCTGGCTGTTAAATAAAAGCCACACAAAAATACTTGAAGATCCAGTTTTACTTGCCTTTGAAGAGATAAGAAGTAGGGAAGAGTTGTAGAGGAAACTAGAGATGTGTACACTAGGGAAAGCTTATGAGGTGGTTTCTGTGTCCAGTCCACTTCTCTCCCATCCTGACCCTTGCAGTTCACTCTTGAAAAGAGAATAGGAGCAATAGAAGCCAGTCACGAATGAGATGTGAGAGCAGAGAATAGTCTTTCTTCTTCTTTCTGTGTGGCATATGGACAAGTAGCTGCTACCCAAGGATATCACCAAAACAAGTCTGGCTATTTGGGATATCAAAACTGAGAACTTTCAGGCAGTCATTCCTTTCCCACCATTCCATGGTCCCCCAGATGCACTGCACCAATCACCAAATAACAGGCAATAGGAAAAGAGAAACATCTGAAATGGATAGTTTAGTCCAAAATAATTAATTTTACCTCCCAAAAGTTGAGAAAACCTGAAAGTGAGTGAGTTTGTTAAAATTACCTTTTATGCCTTCAGGAAGACTGAATAATACAGAATATCTTAGATCTTAGATAAAGACTGTCAACAATTTTAAATTTCTAGGACACAGCTTGAAAATGTTTGGGCAACTGTAGATGATTTGGTCATGAATGGAAAAGGTATTGGGCTTAGGCTTAGGAGATCTAGGCTTAAATGATCACTGTTATATATTTTACCCCATGATAGTTTCTCTCTAAGCAACAACTTATGTATTTATTGTGATTCTGTCATGGGCAGAATGAAGATATTATCTAAAGTAAGTGCTCGGGAAAGGTTTCATAATATTTAAACTGCAATTATCACCATTAGTTTATTTTTATCAAATGGTTATGTGATAAATATTAGACTAGAAGTTAAAATATTTTGATGTTACATTTTTATATTGGGCATAAAGAGAGACAGGAGTGCAATAATTCTTAGATTTTGCTGTGCATAGAAATCACATGAAAAATTTTATCAAATTCAGATTCAGATGCTGCAGGTTTGGCAGGGGTCCAAGAGTATTCACTTCTAATCCAGAAGACAACAATCCTGCTGGACCACAGACACACTTTGAGTAGTAATGTTCTAGTTAATGTCTAATTTTTTGCACATTTCCTAAATTTGAAGTAACAATTAATATTTAATATCATTTCTCACATTGGCCAAGAATATCTCTCACATCTCTTTATATCTCCCATTTGTTCACATAGAGTTCATCATATTCTCAGCATATCTGATGTTGGTGATATTATGACTTGATTATTGAATGCTCTGAAATTAATTTTAGGTTTTTAAAATATACATATAATATATGTTATATAGATAATATATATATATATGTTATATAGATAACATATATATGCTATTATCCACACAGCACATGATATGCTTCTAGGAACAGTATAAACAGTTTGGTTCATCAGAACGTATAAGGCTTAATTCTACATAGTTGTCAGTAGACATGTCATTATTTCAGTTACTCACTTTTAAGAAAGAAAAACATTTATATTTGGATACATAAGTAAAAGAACTGGGCAAAAATTAAGGTAGTCAAAATACTGTTTTATTTTACTTAGTTTTGGGGACCTGTCTCCTTGAGATTTCAAGAGCATGGCATTTCTAGAGTGCATACTATGGCCTAGCCGTGATGGCGAACCTTTTGGAGCTTTCGATAATAACAAATAGCCAGTGGTGACATGTGTGCCATAGTTTTATCACCACTGTTAGGGCCTTTCCCCTCTCGTAAAGATCATTGCCATCTGGTAAAGATCATTGCCATTTAGACTACAGAATATCTTTGCACTTTAGAAGATATATTGTCTTTTTAGCTGGTAATAAGTTATAGATAAAGAGCTGTGGGTTTCTAGAATATGTAAAATATTCTAGAGCTTCTTAATTATACATCATGTCTTCAGCTCCCTTTGAGACAGTGCATAAGAACTTGACTGTGTAAACAGATTGCCTGGGTGGCTAATGGTGAGCAAATCACTTAATCATGGTGCCTCAATTTCCTAATCTGTGTAATGGTGATAATTATCATTCTTTGGTGCTGTATGAATAACTACCAAAGTATTTGACTATGACTTTTCCCTCATGAAATTTATCTTTACATAAGGGAGGCAATTATCACAATTGAAATGATTAAAGCAACACAAAGAGCAATAATACTAATTGCATATAATCAAGTCTACAAATATAAGAAGCAAGCAATAGCACTAATAATAGTATAAAGGACACCAATTTTCAAATGTTAAGATACATGGCCTAAAGGAAGTGCTACTGATAGTGGACCTTTAGAAGTAGGTGGGATTTTGAATATATTATAAGGAGCTAAAGGCACAGAGACAGTAAGACATCTTCTCTAGCGACCTGTTTATAAGTGAGATGGAAGTATGTAGTTGGGACATGGTTCAGTTACTTTTAGAATTTGAAGATGCCCACTTCATTTCTGGATCAAACATACCTGCAAATCTGGATAAAGGAACAACAGAAAAATTAGTGGGGTTTTTTTCATAAAAGTTACTGGCCTTCAAAGTGATCCAAGGAAGATTTCCTTAAATACAAATCCTCTGTTTTCTTTCTAAAACATAAATTATTGATAGTAATTGTGATTTTTCTTTCAATGTTCTCCACTGACACCTCTTTCACAAAGTGAGAGCACAGCTCATTGTAGCACTGTGCCATGAGTACTTGTTGGGAATTTGTGTGGGTTAGCTTTCCCTCTCTGCTTTCTCTCTTCTGAATGACAGGAACATGGACCTTTGGCATCATTTATTCTAAAATATTTAAATCAAATTATAAAACTAAAGTATTTAAAGTGAAAAATAGATGCAAACCAGATCCTTCTGGCTTCTGTGATTTATTAGTCCAATTGGTCCTTGTCTGTGGCTAGTTACCCTGGTGGGTTAGAACACAGAGCTAATGATGCTAAGATCAAGGCTTTAATCCTCCCTGGGGTACTTAGTTTTGTTCCTTTCCATGGACAGAATCATATTCTACCCAAGCCAGACTTCATGCGACAGCATTTCACTTGCCAGAGGCTGACAGAGAGAATGTAGTTGAATTACACCAGTTCTGTCATTACTGCCAGGAGAACGAGCAAAAAACAAACAAGAAACTCAAGGTACACATTGAACTCATGGTATTTCATTATCATCATTGAGAAAGATGACCTCATTACATAGTTAAGTTTATAATTTTTACTGATTTTTATTAATAATGAAGTTTTTAGCAGCATATTGATAAATGATGATATCCAAACTTTTTCTAGACTAACCTGAAATTATAAAAAATACTTTATTTTTAATTAACTGAGGATAATTACATATACTTATGGGGTATAATATAATATCATAATATAGTATCTACATTATGGAATGACTAAATAAGGCTAATTTATCTGTCCATCATCTTACTCTTTGCTGATTTTTAAATATGCAGAGTAAGTAGTGGTTTGACACCTTTTCATCTCATTTCAGAATTTTCCAATTTGGATTCTTTTACTATTAAATATTTCAATATATATACTAGATCAAAAGGGATATGAAATTTTGCAAGTGTAATAACAATTACAAAAGCAGAAAAAAGTACTCATCGGAGAGAATATGTTTTCTGTTTCAGGAGTGTATTTAAGTGATAAATAGAGATACTGAGAGAAGGTTGTAACAACCACTGGCTGGGCTACCACTAAATGAATAATGAGTAAAGTATGTGCTGCCAGTTGTATGTGTCTCTTTTGAGTCATTCAGAATAAAGTCTAATTTTTTACTAAAGCAAACCATGAGGATTAAAATTATCTTCGCTATGGATCGTTGCAGATGAGATCTCAGTCTCAGCGAGTATAGATGAGCTCTTAACCTTGTAGCTAGCACTTTGCACACAATGGAAGAATATAATATAAAAGGGATTAATAAGAACAAAAGACCATTTTTCTATGTGTTAAAATCAGTGGGAAAAATATCACCTTCAAAGTATAGATAAAAAAGTTCTGCAAGAACTGCTATTTATTTTTTTATTAATTATATTGGTACATTTGAGGTATACAATATAATGACATTCATCATTGGAAATTTGCACCTTTAGATAATCCATCTTTATTCTTACTTTTTCCCCATTGCCTTGCCCTCTGTTCAACCCCTCTACCCCTCCCTATCTACAAAGACTTTGTCTCTATTTTTTTCTTTTTCTCATTTTAATTCCATTCCCTTCTTTCTTTTCCCCTACCCCTCCCACTTCCCCTTCAACTTTGCCCCTTTTCTTCCTATTTCACATTATCTATTATACCATTTAGTCCTTATTCACACTTTCAGTTTCTCACACTAGAGAAACTATTCAGTATTTACATGTGTGCCCTATTTATTTCACTTAAGAGTGTCGCCTCAATATGCATCCATTTAGCTATAAATGTCTCTAATTTCTCATTTTTTATGGCTGAGTAGTACTCCATTTTATTTTTTAAAAAACACATTTTCTTCATCCAGTCTCCAGTTGATGGGCAATTGGGCTGCTTCCAAGTGTTAGCTATTACAAATTGTGCTGCTATGAACATGGGTATGATTCTTTTAATTCTTTGGGGAAGATACCCAGCAGTGGAATAGTGGGGTCAAATGGGGCTTCCAGTCCTAGTTCTTTGAGGTATCTCCATACTGATTTCCACAGTGCTTGCATCAGTCCACACACCCACCAACAGTGCAGCAGGGTTCCTTTTTGCCCACAGCCCCGCCAGCATTTGTTATTGGTTGATTTCATGAAGGCAGCCATTCTTTCTGGGGTGAAGTGGAATCTCAGAGTTGTTTTCATTTGCATCTCTCAAATGACCACTGTTGTTGAACATTTTTTCATATATTTATTTGCTATTTCTACTTCTTTGTGTGAGAAATGTCTGTTCACTTCAGATGCCCATTTTTGGACTGAGTCTTTAAATTTGGGAGGCCTGATTTTTTAAAGTTCTTTATACATTTGAGATAGTAGACCTTTGTCTGAGGGACAGCTGGTGAAAATTTTTTTCCCACATTGTGGGTTGTCTCTTCACATTGTTGGTGGTTTCTTTTTCTGTGCAGAAGCTTTTTAGTAAGAAGAGATCCCACTTGTTGATTGTTTGTGCTAGTTCACGGGCAACTGAGGTTTTGTTCCTACACCAATGTCTTCCAGAGTTCTACCTAACCTCTGTTCCAGCCGTTTCAGTGTTTCTGTTTTAATATTTAGATCTTTAATATATTTCAATTTTAGTTTTGTGCATGGTGAGAGATACAGGTCTCGTTTTAAACTTTGGAAAGTTGAAACCCAATTTTTCCACACCTTTTATTAAAAAGGCTATCTTTCCTCCAGTGAGGGTGTTTGGCTCCTTTGTCAAAGATGAGGTGGCTGAGTGTGTCTGGAGTTGTTTCTGCATTTCTAATCTGTTCCACTGATTCTCAGGTCTGTTTCTTTGCCAATATCATGCTGTTTTTATCACAGTAGCTTTATAGTATAGTTTCAAGTTGGGAATTGTGATACCCCCTACCTTGTCTTTATTGCCTAGTATTGCTTTTGCTATTCTAGGTCTCTTCTTCCAAATGAATCTTTGGATTGCTTTCTCCAGGTCTATGAAGTATGCTGCTGGGATTTCAATTGGGATTGCATTGAATCTATATAGAAGTTTTGGAAGTATGGCCATTTTCTCTATGTTGATTCTTCCTACCCAGGTGCAAGGGATGTCTTTCTATATTCTGATATCCAGTTCAATCTCTTTTTTTCAGAGTGCCATAGTTTTCAGAGCAGAGGTCTTTGATTTCTTTTGTTAGGTTGATTCCTACGTATTTCAATTTTTTTGGATGCTATTGTAAAAGAAATTGATTGTTGCATTTCTCTCTCAGTGAGTCTGTTTTTTGTGTACAGAAAAGCTATTGATTTTTGTGTGTTGACCTTATATCCAGCTTCTTTACTGTATTTGGTTATTAAGTCTAGAAGACTTTTGGTGGAGTTCTTAGAGTCTTCTATATAGAGTATTATGTCATCTGCAAATAATGACAATTTGACTTCTTTGTTTCCTATCTTTATTCCTTTTATTTCTTTCTCTTTCTAAGTGCTGTGGCTAATGTTTCCAAAACTATATTGAACAGGAGTGGACATACTTTTCTTGTTCCTGATTTTAGTGTGAAGGATTTCAGTTTTTGAGCATTTAGTATGATATTGGCTGTTGCTTTTTCATAGATGGCTTTTATCAGATTGAGGTAGAGACAGTCTATTCCAATTTTTTATAGGGTTTTTATCATAAATGCATGTTGGATTTGGTCAAATGGGTTTTTTTTGCATCTATTGAGATGATCATATGGGTTTTGTACTTGGTTGTATTAATACATTGTATTATATTTATTGATTTGCATATGTTGAACCATCCTGCATCCCTGGGATGAATGCCACTTGGTCACGGTGTATGATCTTCTTGATGACCTTCTGCATTCTATTTGTCAGTATCTTATTAAGAATTTTTGCATCTATGTTCATTAGTGAGATTGGTCTATAGTTCTCTTTTTTGGTTGGGTCTTTCTCTGCTTTAGGGAACAAGGTGATGCTTGCTTCCAGGAGCGAATTTGGGAGTATTGCTTCCCTTTCAATTGAATTGAAGAGTTTAAACAGTAGTGGCAGTAGTTCCTCTCTAAATATCTTGCAGAATTTGTAGTGAAGCCATCAGGACCTGAGCTTTTCTCAGTAAGTTTTTAATTGCATTTTCAATTTCTTTGATTGATAATGGGTCTTTTAGAATTTTTAGGTCACCTTCTTTCAACTTTGGTAATTCACACGTATCTAGAAATCTATATATTTGTTCTGTATTTTCCATCTTATTGGCATAAAGGTTCTCGAAGTAGGTATTGATGATCCTCTAGATTTCTGCTGGGTCTGTTGTAATTTCACCCTGTTTATTCCTAATTGTGTGGATTTAGGCCCTTTCTTTCCTTTTTTTGATAAGGTTGGCTAAGGGTTTGTCAATTTTGTTTATTCTTTCGAAGAACCAACTCTTGGCTTCATTGATTTTTTTGGTATTGAAGAAGTGCCACTTAAAAAAATAATTGTACATATATATTTAAAACTGTTATAAGCTTTCCTATTTAATCTTACCAGGTAGAAGAGAAAAGAAGATGCAAATCCTAATAGGTATATGCTGTGCATAACCTGCACATATCATACATCCTAGATTATCTTTGAAATCACAAGACTGAATGGTTGGCTTGTGAATTTTTTAGATCAAAACTCTTGAATATACCCACAAATTATGTTTTAAAAGAAGTTTCTAGTCACTTTATGATAGGTTTTTTTCTACATTTTTGTCTATTCCCCAACTTTGCAAGACAGGTTGATGACAGGGAAAAACACTAATTTTTTGACGTTTAACCTAGAATAGGGTCTACCTTCTGAGTTTTATCTAATTTATTAATCCACACAGAAGTCCTGTTCATAATAGCATCTCCACTTTGACATGAGTGAATATGGGAATAGAATATATGTTAAAGGAATGCTATATTCACCATCTAGCTCAGTGAAATATCATCATTATGTATGAGTAAGAAGGAGATATGAATCTGTTATTCCTTGAGTTGGTTTATATTCCCTCCTGCCCTCCTACATTATATGTACATTTTACCAATCTGAGTTTTAACATTAGCATATTTTGTTGGAATATATTTTAAGTGTCACACGTTCTATACTGAACCAACTTCTTCTGTCATCAACCTAAGAAAAGACAATTAGTCTTTTCAATGGCAGTAATCAAAATTATCTATGTTGAATTTACTGAGACACATTGCTGTAGATTCAGTTCATTATGGGGGATTGAGGAAATTTTCAATAATAATTTGCCATAAAATATAAAATATACAAAATAAAGTAGTTTGAGCTGTACATGGTTTCATTTACTTTATTATTGACTTTAAAATTGTCATGTAGGATGCAGCTCCACTCTACAGCCTTGGACTCTGAGTTACATTCTGAGTTGAAAACTAACTTTTTAGATTATTTGAACATAGAAGTGACTTAAAGATAGCTGAAGTCTCTTAGGATGAGAGGATAGAGTAAGATGACAAAAGACTAAGCACTAAAAAGCTCAATATTTAAAGTTAGGTAGAAAAGGAGTCAGCAAAGGAAACAGTACAAATAGCTGAATTGTAAGACAACAGTTTACAACAAGGGACTGTCTTGGACAGAAGTCAAAAGAAGAGAAAAATTGAAGAAAATACTGATTAATTTGCAGTGCTAAAATTTATGAAATATCAACTAACATGAGGTTTAAATAATAAACTTTGAATTTGTCAACATGCTCATTACTGCTGACCTTACTAAATTTTGAGGTGACATGAGCCAAAATAATGACTGGAAAGAAAAAGTGGAGAAAAGTGAATTTGAGGGATCTGGGTATAGTGAAGACAGGAAGCAAAAATTGGAAGCGGATACAGCTGAGTATGTTAGAGAAACAGTTAAGCTGTGGGTATTAAGGATGGGTGTTGTAAGGCAGGTGATATGAAAGACAACTGAATAAAATAGTCTTAGTGCTTTTCCTATGAATTTTGACCTCCATTTTTCATTCTGTCACATTTGTACCATTGGAGGCCCCCATTTAAATCCAAGCAATCAGTTTCTCTTAGGCCTTGACTCACTCATAAATCTCTTCTTATTATGATTCTCTTCATAGAAAACTGCTGGGGAAAGGGATTTCCTCACCCAGTGCAGATTTCTTCTTTACTTCCAAAGGGAGTATTTTTTTTGCTTTTACCAATTCTGGAGGCTGTTTGCATTCCTTGGCTTTTGACTGCTTTCTTCCTTCTTTTGGTACTGGGGATCGAACTTGGGACCTTGAGCTTGTGAGGCAGGTGGCAGAACCACTGAGGGAAATCCCGACCCCTTGACTGCTTTCTATATGTAAAGTCAGTGATGGTCTGTAGAGTTTCTTTTCTTAACTTTGAATCAATAGGACTTGGACTCCACTGTCTCCTCCATCGTCCTTTTAAAGGCCTTTGTAATTACCTTGGGCCCATTTAGATAATCAGGGTTATCTTCCTATCTTAAAATCCACTTGTTAGCAGTTTTAATTCATCTATATGCTTAACTCCCTTTTGCCAAGTAAGAATATATTCATAAATTCAATGGATTAGAGTGTGGAGATTTTGGGAGACAGTGTCATTATTCTACCTAAAACAACTGTTTCTGTACTCAGACCAGAAAATGCTGTGTGCATACCCTTTCCCCAGAGCCATGAGAAAGGCTGTATTATCAGTAGCTTCAATCTAGACTAGATGGTTTAGCAAAGTCATTTGTTTGGTGACTGAGAAATATGGGTAGGGCATTTGGACATATAGGTTGGGATAACCATACAAATGTATCACAGGTCTTGTATATTCTCTTACCTGGGACCACAAATTAAAAGCAAATGTGGTGTCATTACTCAAAAAACAATTTCCCCTACTTTTTACCTTAATTTATCCAAGGGATACAAATTACTCCTCCAAATAAAACTAGTTTTTCAAATTTACCTCACCAAATTCCAATGGAAAATTTGAGAACATTCTGGGGAATTTGGTGGATGAGGTAAAAATGTAGTCATGGTAAACTCTTAACTAGGGTAGGAGTTAGGAACACTCAACATCATTTGTGAATTTTATTAGCATTGCAGTTACTGAGATAGAATAAAGTAGGAGTATAGGCATCAGATAGATAGGATTGCATTCCATATATAGACTCAATCACAGATAGTGAAGAGTGCCAAAGAAAGAGGAGACAATATAAGAGGATGAACTTTGAGGAACATTAGTGTAGAAGTCCATATAATCAAGTTCCATCCCACTGCTGTTTTTTTTTCTCCAGTAATTGTGGCACTGGTGCATAACAGTGATGAGAATGAGTGCTCCCCATGGTCAGACTGCATTCTTTGACCTGAGTTATTCATTATTGCTAAATGCAGGTAGCAGCAATTCTCCCTATTGCAGCCTTGACCAAAGGATAGCCTAATAGAAAACTTTTTCTTTCATGTATTCATGCATGTGTTTGCATCAATGAATATGTATGAATATGTATACACATGTAGTATGCATGTAAGTGTACATTTAAGACAACCTCAGTTATGGTGATGGTGAGAAAACTGAACAAAAAACAAAACAAAACAACAACAAAAAACAGGAGGTTTGGGGTTTGGTTTTAGTTATGCCACTAGTCCCTTAGACTTTAATCAGACCATATCTTTGTTTTTCTATGAAACAAGATATTTTAAACTAGATGAACCTTTCTTTTTATTTCTTTGTTTTGTTTTGTTGTTTTGGTTTCTATTTCATTCAAAAACACCAAACATATACATGGGACATTTTAAGTAAGTCTGGAGATTTCCTTTCCTACAGAACTTTAATTCGTATCTCAACAGGATCAGCCTAATTTTATTAGCCAACTAAGACTGCAGCTTTAACTGCAGACAAGTTACTTTCTTTTTTTATCAGTTCTTCTAGATTCTACTTCCAGACAGAATCTCTATTCACTTATTTCTTCTTCTTTTTTTGTGCATACTGGGGATTGAACTTAGGACCTTGTGCTTGCAAGGCAGTGGCTCATTGCCACTGAGTTAAATCCAAACTCTATCAATCTATATTGATAGATTTTGTTCTATCAATAATATGTAGAAATAAAATGAACTGTCAAAAAAGCGTTTCATGGACTATTTTGACAAACAATTGCAGATTTTAGTGTCCGTGACTTTTTAAATACCCAAGTACCATATTTTTGTCATACAATAAATACTTGCCACACATTAGGTCACTTAAAAGACACAGAAATCAGTGGGGAGGGGCAGAATTGTTGAATCTGGTTATGATTTCAGTTTTTCAGTTAACAAATATATACTGAACACTTCCTAAACATTAAATATGAGGTTAATGAGATAGAAATTACTTTTCAATAGTCAAGTGGAGAGGCATACTGAATCTATCATTGTACAAAAAAAGATACATTAAGTTATTTGAAGAAAAAATTAGAGGTATTAAGAGTATTGAATGGGAGGCCTGGTTTTGAGAAAAAAGTTGTCTTAGAAACTAGCATCATGGGCTAATTCAGTCATTTTATCTTGAAGGTCCTGAATTTTTTCATATCACCAGGACTTTCTCATTCTATCATACAACAGAAAACCCAAAACAGATTTTGAAACCTTATTCATAGTTGTAACTGGTCATTGATTTTATATGCTTCCTCATGAGTTTATGAATTAGTCTGAGTTTTTTTCTCCTCATTTTATACTTTTTTATTCAGTGAATGTTTATTAAGCCAAGCATTATATGATTGAGATTCAGAAGTAGAAGTCACAGTCCTTGCTCTCAAGCAGCCATTGTCATTTTGGAGAGACAAGCACATAAGCAACTGCAGGTCAAGTAGTTGATTGTTAGTATGATGAGAGCAGTATCCATGGAGTCCTAGAGCTGCTGAGAACCGGGATGTTATAACAGGTTTTCACTGGATGTTTTCAAAGATGATTCCTTGAGGAACAAGAGCAGGCAAGTAAGTAAGATGAGAAAGTGGTTAATGTTCTGCATATCTGTAAAAAAAACATTATGGTAGAGATACCACAGATCCTTTTTTAGAGAGGAGAAGATCTCAATTCAAATGGCTATATGAATCCAGGAATTAGTCACATGCACAGGCAAAACCTGGAAGGATAAAGGGTTGTGACTGCAGACTATGAATTTTTTTTTAAAAGGGACAAAACAGCATTGCTGTTTTGGAATTACAGTGATTCGGTTTTTATTAAAAAATAGGAATATAAACCATAAAGGATGCATCAGAAGATAGTTCCATTTGGGGTCTGGTGTCTCTTGCAGGAGACCTGGTGAGAGATGCTGAGAAAATTAAGAATTAATGCCACAGAGGTAAAGAAATGAGGGGAGAGTGTCAGTAGAAATATAAAACTTGAGTCCATCAGACTCCAAGACAAAATGTGCGTTCTCTGAGAAGGAAGAAATGTCAGATCACCAGATTTCTACCTGAGGCAACTAGTGCTGAGAGTTTCACTACCCAGGTGGACATTAGGAGAGGAGAATCAGGGAGTGGATGTGTGGAAATGAATGCTGTGATTACTGAGGTCCTTATGGGACACCTATGTGGAACTATTTAGAAAGCAGCCAAATAGATGAGCCTGTAACACAGGTAAGGGCTCTTGCCAAGGAATGCCAATTTGGGGAAAGGTGGTAATAAATATTTAAAGTAAATTCTTAAACATCTTATAGATAGGAATACTCCCCTACTACAACAGCGTAATTTAAAGTCCAAACAGTATAAACGTTTAATAAATAGATCTTTAATATTTAACATATGCCAAAATGAGTGAGTAAATAGAAGTTGTTATTGGGTAGCAATGTTCCTGTCCAATTATTATAGTCTGTGTATTTGTATGTGCTTGTGTAGGTGTGTGAGTATCTGTATGTACACTTGTATGTGTTTCTGTAGTTATGCACACACTAATATAAAGATTAACAATATATTAGAAATATACATTTACATTAGTCTGCTAGGGCTGGCATAACCAAACACTCAGACTGGGTGGCTTAAACAGCAAAAAATTATTTTTTCACAGTTCTGGAAATTAAAAATCCAAGATCCAGATGCAGTGAGTTGGTTTTGGGGGAGACTCCTTCGGGTCTTACGGACTGCTATCTTCTCACCGGGCCTGCACAGGGTCTGAGGTGTCTTCCTCTTATAAGGACATCGTTCCTGTTCCATTAGCCCCCACTCCACGGTCTCACTTAACCTCTTAAAAGGCTACCTCCAAACACAGTCGCGCTGAGGATTAGGAGCGCAGATACAAATTTTCTTGTTTGTGTGTGCGTGTGTGTGGTATGTGTAGGGTACAGTTCAGGCCATGTCAGCATCAGTGCATTTGATATCCAAACAGGTTTTCACTGACAAAGGAGAGGCTGTAAGAATAAGAGATGGCTGTGTGTCACAGAAAGGTAAAGCGCAGAGCTAGGGTCTGTCATTTGTAAGGTATTCTTTTCTACTAATTTTACTGGAATGCAACTATATTCCTACAAAGAGTTTTAAAAAAATTTTTTTGGAGGAAGTCATAAGCCACTTGCAAATCGATGCACCTTTGATCAATTAGTTTTTTAAATTTTTCTATGGAAACCGCAAAGCAAAAGCCAGAAAAGGTATCCCTCAAGAATGTCATGCCATGAAAGTGAAAACTAAATAGGAGTTTACTTGTAGAAAACCAAGCTGCGTTCTTGGCATGTGCGCACTTGTAACAACCCTAACTTTCACTTACAGCTATTTTTAACGTAGGAGTTAATCTCGTTTATTTTTCGCTGGCTCTGTTTTACCTTTGTACCTTTGGCCTTCTTTTGGTTCTAGTGTCTGAGCTGCTGGTCCCTGCGACAGCTCCCAGGAGTTGGGTGGGACGTCCACGCCCGGTGGCCAGGTGACAGAGCGGGTGGGAATGTGCAGGGCTCCGGGGCGCGGAGCCTCCCGCATACCATTCCCCTCCCACTACCCTCCTGAGCTGAGAGGCGGAGAGGGCTGCAAACTTCGCTCCAATCCCAGCCTGCCCTCCCCAGGGTCCCCCTGCTGGGCGACTCTACCGCGCGGACACAGTTGGAGGAACTTTACAAAGCTCGGCGTCAGAGCCGGGAGCGAAGCGGCCCCCTCCCGCCCGGCGCCCCCTCTCCTGCCCCAGCCCGCAGGTCACGTCCCAGCCGCGAGCGCGGGCGACCAGACGAGCCCAGGGCGCGCGCTGCGTCTACGCAAACCCGGGTCGGCTCTCAGGGCTACGGCACTGACTCTGACCCGGACTGCGGCGGTGGCGGGCGCTGCTGGGAACGCGCTGCCCTCGCGGAGCCGAGCGCCCGCTCCGTCTCGCCGCGGGGCGGGCGGCTGCGTCCCGGGGCTGCTATGTGAGCGCGGACGAGGGCGCACGCGGAGGGGCTGAAGATGAAGGTGCCCGCGCATGGGCCGCTGCTGATTGCCAACCCCTCCCGAGCTCGCGCCCAGTGCGGAGCCCGAGGCGGCCGAGGACCCGCCTTCGCCGCAGTAGCAGTTGGAGCAGAGATAGAGGCAGCATCCGCGGCGGTGGCGGAGGTGTCCCTTGCGCCAGCGCGCAGAGCGGCCGCGGCGACTTGGGGGCCGCCGCTGCCCCTGCTGCCATGAGTTGTGCGGAGGTGATGTATCACCCCCAGACGTATGGAGCGCCCCAGTATCTGCCCAACCCTGTGGCAGCTGCAACCTGCCCCACAGCCTGCTATCAGCCGGCGCCCCAACCTGGCCAGCAGGTGAGTCACCGCCCGGGCAGCCTGCCGGGGGCGGGGGCGAGGGGCACCGAGAGTATCGGTCTGGGGCTCCGGCGACGCGGTGGCAGGACGGGTGGCGCGGAGGATGCTCTGGAACCTGAGGGAGCGCCCTTGAGCAGAGAGCCATCGGGTGCGAGGAGGCGAGGCTTCGGGGAGGCAGAGCAGCGGGGTGACTGGTGGGGACTCGACGAGAGGCTTTACCTGGCTGGGGGCTTCACTGAGCTCTTGCCACCCGAGCTCAGAGGCTGCTTCTCATAGACGCCCTGGCTGGCTCTTAGGATTCAGTTCTCTGAAGCTCTCCAAGGGCATCTGGCTTAGGACTGTGTGAGTAAACTTCTTTTAAACCAAATTATTTTGTTTGTTTAGAAAGGTAGAATGTTTTGGGGTTTTCTGAATTGAGTGTGAGCTGTGCCACAGAGGTAGCAGAGGCTGCCTGAAAAGTGAGCCCACGAAACGATCTTTCTGGTCTAATGAAACATGTACTACTGAGTGTTTCTAGAACTTCTCTGCAATTTTTCTCCCTGTGACTGTGATTTAGAAGACAGGAATGCCAGGGCTCTTCATTTATTTTCCAATCCAGTCAAGCACAGAGCTTGTTATAGGAAGTGTTCAATCTGCTGGCCTCCTGTTCCTCAGCCTAGAGGTTACCCTGAATTTCTGGGTGCTGGGGGTCCACCATGACAGGAGACTGAAAATATTGTCCATAAAAAGTGGCTGGGAACTAGGAGAAAATACAGTTTGTTCAGAAGAGAGGGTAGCGCTCTGGGGAACTTGGTACTAGGTGCCCTTGGCTATTATTCTCTGCACACGACAGAAAGTACACTAAGGTTTAGTTAGCATTACACTAAAAGAAATGTATTGTATTTATCTGCAAAGGCCTGAACCAAAGTAGGGTACTCTTCAGACTATGGGGATCACATTAGGGTGGGTTGATTTCATGAGACTTAAAAATACAACTAGATATAGTTAAGAAATGAAAGTCCACAGAAGTTATATCATTGTTGTTTCACTGTGGCCCTCACGTATATAGTGGTGCTCTTTGGGAAGAAATCATAACTTTTTGTTTAGAAGGGGCTGTGAAATTCATTTAATTGGCAATGATACGCAGACCAAATTCAGCTGCTAAATGGTACCAACTAAACTAAGACCAGTTGGGCCAAAAGAGGAAAGAGCCATACTTTTGTGTTATTATTTACTTATTTACTTTAATATTCAGCAGCTTCTCATTGGTTTTGAGGAGGAGGACAAGAGAACATTTTGTAACTTGTGGTCAAGGGTGACAGATAAAAGCATTCTGGCTGAGCTGTGTATTTTTTTTGGCATATACAAAATATAAGTAATGGAGAAAACCATGCAGGTTCAAGGAAGGCAAGTGAGCCAAACACACCATTGATATTATTAACACTCAGTCCAGGATGCAGAATGCTTACCTCAATCCCTGAGACTGTGGAGAGCTTCAGTTATCAGTTGGAATATGAATGAGCAGCAGATTCAAACTTTAAAAGATTGAAAAAGATTTAAAAGCAGCAGATTCAAACTTTTTGCTCTGCCTTCCCAAAGCCTTCTTAAAAAACTAATAGAGCAGAAGTAGTTACAAGTAAAATTTTTCTCTTTTTTTAGGAGTTATAAAATTCCATTAAAATATGAATCTGAGGTAATACTTTTAATAGGCCAGAAAATAAAACTCAGAAAAATGACAAATCACCAATGACAAAAGTTGATTTTCATTAACCAATTACTCCAAATAGCTTAATCTTCATTTTGCAATACCCCTGAATCTCAGCCCTCAAATTCTATTCTTTTACTAAAAATATCAATAAAATGTAGAATTAGCTTTTTGTTAAAAAAAGAAAAAGAAAACTTGAGTGGTCTATACTGATGAATCCCATAATGAGCAACTCCTACTACACTTTGAGCTTCTGTAGATATTGCTTAAGTAGATATTTGGCTGAGTCTACCATAAGAATTTAGTTGAGAGGTGTACTTGACACTTTTCATATTCCTTTTATTAAAATGGCATATTCAAGATGTTTCTGGTTTTTTTTTTAATCAAATGAAGAAACTGCCTGACAATGACTGGCTAGTAAGAGAGATTTGACAGTGGGAATGAGTGACTACTGCTCTTTTACTGTCAGGAGTTTATTTTGATGACCTATATTTTCTATTCGAGAAAAGAGTAAATTAGGAAATTCTTAGCAGGCTGACAGCATTTTTAGACTATGTGTTGCGTGGGTGAAGTGGGACTAATATTAACTTGGCCCTAATGCAGTCATCTGAGAATACATATTTTGGTTGTTTTTGGATTCCATAAGGTTTTATCATTATTATCCATGAAGATTGTTTTCTCCGTACATGGGAAGTGACCCCTAATAGCATCTTGCCTGAGGGATAAAAATAAGGGCTACAGTTCCTACTGCATTCAAAAATTGATTTGTTTAGAAAAAAAAAGAAAATGTGACAGAGTACTTAAGAAAGCTTAATGGTTATTTATGAAAAACTAGGAAAGAAAGAATTAAGGTTTTATATAGCATCTATATTCAACTATAGTAATATATGTTGGAACTGATTTTTCCCTCAAATCTGTACAACTCTGATGTTCTTGTATATTTTATTTTATTTGTACTGCTGGGGCTCGAACCCAGGATCTCATACATGCTCAATAAACACTCCAACCCTAAGTTATACTGCCAGCCTAAAACCTTTGTAAATTAGTGTATCAAAATGATCTATAATGATTAATTGTAAACATAGGCATAAGTTCCCTATATATGATGATATTACTGCACAATCTTTTTGAAATGATAACTCTTATTATTACCTTTTTTTTCCTAAACGGCTGAAATTTTAGGCTGGGCTTTGTATTGCATATATTATTTATTGTGGCTTGGTAATAGATGAATTCTTAAAACATAGTAAACTGCATAGACATAGGCTGCACTGTAGTGTGTTAGGCGTACAGTGGACTAAATGAATCAGCATAGTGTGTAAATGCCCGAAGAGTGAATTTTATTGTCTCTTACATTAACTCTAGAAATGGTGTGGCTGTGCATTCATTGTATGCTGTGCTTTAAGGAGCCAGAAATTCCTGAGCAATGTGAAGCAGCCTCTTCCATCCCTTTGTAGCCTTCATCCATCTCCCCAGGAGAGCTCTTGACCCAGTCTCTCAGTGCATGCTCTGGAGCCTGATGACACCGCACAACGTGTGCAGAAAGGAATGTTCTTGTATTCTAGCAGTGACAGTAGGAACCGGCAGAAAATTTCACAATATGTGTCAGGAAAAATTAAGGGTAATATGAAATCATAGATTCCCTTCATACCCAGTGGACTTCTCATCTTAAATACAGTCTTTTGTTTAAATCCTCCCCCATATTCATAACATTAACCTTAAGAAGATGCTTAGTGAAGGTGTGGGAATTGTAGCTTATAAATGAGATGATGAAAGCAAAGAACAATCACCAAATTTCTAATTATGTATAGCAGTTTTTAACAATAACACATCAGGCTTTGTGTGAGTTAGAACATATTTACTCTGTCCTTTCCAGGGTAACAGCTGGGTGAATCTGCATGCATGCTTTCACTTAAAAGAACTAAATTCCCTTGGGAGACAGAGCTTCAGTTATAAGTTTAAGAAGTTATTCTAACTCTTTCTCTGGACTCTGCCACTTTAGTTAAGTCATAAAACTGCTCTAAGTTTCTATTAGTCATGGAAAAACCGTCGAAAAAACACATTTCAACATTTCCTTTTACAAATGGGAAGAATGTATGTTCAGAGGGTTGAAATGCCTACCTAAGGATTTCAGAGCTGATTGGTGACAGCCAGATCTCTTGCGGTTAGCATCACAGCATCCTTCCCCCATGCCATGCAGCCTCCCAGGCCTTTTTTTCTTCTGCTATTGCACAATAGGCTTATTTTTGCCTTCAGTGCCCCAATCAACTTTTTTGATAAAGAAGACTGATATGCAATAGACTCTTTGGCCTTGGAGTTTGAGATTCTTTCCAAGGCCTTGGTAGTGTACTTTCTTAAGTTTAGGCATTCCAGAGGCTTTCTGCAAGCATTTGTATTATGCTAATATGACTGTTGCTATCCATGCCACATCCTTTATTGATGAGGCAGAATAACCACTTAGGAAATGAACATTTATTTATTTAAAATAAAATACAGGAAATAGTATTACCAGTTGGTTTTAAGTGCCTCATATTTCTTTGATATTCTAAAGTAAGTTTAGCTTCATTAAGACTGGAAAGAATACTGTTAAAACCCAAATTGTTTTAACACAGTCAAATTATTTAAGGCAGAGGATTTGATTTTCTTGCACCTATAAGCAAGGACTTAGTGGATTTATAAGAATTCACACAAAGCTTCTTGGAGAAAGAGCAGCCCCTCTAATTCTAAGGTACACAAATTTTCTCGATTGCAGAGACTTAGAAGCTTAATCTGCTCCGCAGCTTTATGTTCCCAATAATTTACCAACCAGAAAAATTCAAATGTACAGGAAAAATTAAACTTAAAAATAACTGAACTATGGGCACTGGAAGTTAGCCAGAATGAAGATTACAATAATGATGGAAAGGGCGGAATTGAAATCCATAAAATTTTGCAGCATGAGAGTATGTTCACCAAGAAGCAAATGCCATGACATGGTGATGCTAGGAATCGAAGTAGAGGCCACTTTGGTTAAATGCAAGGAAGTCCTATTTTGCCTGGAATTTGGTAAAAATCTCACATCTCACAAAATTTTTAAAACATCAGGGACATGAGGTTGTTCAGAAAGGCAACCTTGCTCTTCTGAGTAGGTCTCTTTGGATTTCTATGGAAGAGACACTGAGCTGACCCTGTTGCTCTGCTGGAAAGTTCTGGTACTTTTTTTTTTTGGTACCGGGGATCAACTTAGGACCTTGTGCTTGTGAGGCAGGCAGCAGCACCACTGAGTAATCCCTGGCCCATAAGTATTCTTGTTTCCATCTAGGCAAAGAGAATTTTCAATGAGAATAAAACAATCATGCATGTGATGCCTAGGGCATATCCCAAAGCAAAATTGTCAGTTAGATGACTCTAATTTTTAAACATGGTGTTTAATTGGGATCTCATTCCTATAGGCCCTGTTTCCAGTTAAATTAAAAAAAAAACAACTCAAAATGAACACATTCTGTAATATATAATAATTTGAGACATAATCTCAAGAAAAAATGTTTTTATTCAAGAAACAAAGGCCCTCTAATAGTTTAATTTCAGGCTCTGGTAGAGACAACGAAGGCAATAATTTTGGGCAAAGCTCTGCCCTGAGCTTTTCAAAATACATCTCTAAGCAGCTGGTTTTCTGCTTCGCACTACTCATTTAAGAAGACCTGAGAGTGCCTTGAACCATTAGACTCAAACAGCTGTTGCTAGGACAACTCATAAATGCTGTATTTATAGATATTTCACTGGATACTAGATTTATGACAGTAATTTATAAGTGTAGTCTGAACTGGGGTAACTGAACTATTTTTCACTTGCCTTCTAATATTAGTAGAGGGGAAAAATGACCTAAACTCGACAGGTGTCTTTTCTTCTTAAAACTGTATCATTTTAGCATGCCAAATCACTTGTCCTTGGGGCAAAGTAGGGAGATTCTAAAGATATATCCTTTCTTCTTTATGTGAAGATAGATAACCTGAGGAGTTTGTTAGGTGACCCTTGCCTGGAAATGAAGTAGTTTTCAATGGTCCATAGATTCTTTTGGCAGGTGTCCTACAAAATCTGAAGAGGTGGCCAATGTAAAAAATAAAATTACGTGTGAATTTGTAACATGTTGCTTATTAGGATATAGAATTGGACAAGACTTTTGAGATAATCAAATCAAATTTTGCCATTTTCAGAAGAGAAAACTAAGGATCATCATGTTCAGTGACTTGTTCAGACTCAAAGAACTAGTTTTGATCAAATCCTCTTAGTCATTTTAGTTTTCTATTTCTTCCCATCTGGGCTTCCTTAGAAATCAGAGAACAATTTATAGTTTACTGTTACCTTAGTACTTATTTTAAATTTTGGAATATTAGGTACGGGGAGAAATAACACAACTCACCATATAGATAGAGCATGCAGCTCTCTTTGCTGCTGGCTACAAATGCTTTTCTACCTATAAGCAGTTCAGTTTAGGGAGCAGTTATATGTTCCATCTTTGTATCTCCAAATCTTTGCACAATTCTTGACACCAAATAGGAATTAATTGACCTTTGCATGAGAGAATGCCTAATGAATAATTCTTAAAAATGTTGCACCCTAAGTCTATTCACAGTATTGTGCAAACATATCAGAGATTTGTACATTGGAAACTGTTGTTTCATTCCAAGTAGTTGGTTTGAGAAAGAACACATACCCTAATGATGTGATCATGGCTTAAAACATTTTGGGAATGCAAATTTTGTAATTGCTTTTAAGCCTGTGGCACATTTTTTTCGAACATCATAAAAACTGGAGAATTTTCATCCTTGGAGGAAGTAGGCTGGATTTTTGATAATGACCAGACTTTATAGGCAATTCTGTTCACAAGTAGTTTATCATATTAAGTAATAGTATTTTTAAATAATGTTGCTATTATTAAGAAAAATTTTAAAAACCAAGAAAATAAAAACAAACACGGTATCTGAAGTATGACTGTTTCTCACAAGTCAATTACGCTCACATTTGCAGAACAGAATTTCTGGAAAAATTATAGCCAAATATATTATGTATCCAATTGCCAGAGGACAGTACATTGTTTTAGATAGAGTTCCTTTTCATCAAGATATTCGTATATTTTTAAGAACATTGCATTACTCAACAGCACTATTTCTGATATGAGTTTTACTCTGATATTTTAATGTTATAAACAACTTTAGATTATCCAAGTTAGCATATGATGCCTTTCTGGCTGTGGGCGTCTCTGTGTTTATTTAACCAAAATAAGTATCTTACAGAGATTCATGTTCTGTAGACTATTTTCTTGGCATGAGCCTTGCTGTCAGACAAAAATAAGTTCTATTCCCACCTCTACTACTTACTAGTTAGGTGATTCTGGCAAAGCAAACTATTTTTGTATATGTAAATCGAGAATTATTATTCTGTCAAAATATTTTTGTGTGAGGATTAGTGAAATAAAATACATAAAGGTTTCCTGCCCTATTTCCCCTAACCTAACACAATCTCCAATTTCCTGATTCAGCCACTTCCAAATAGGAAAAGAATCAAAATTTCAAATGTTTCTGAGATATTTTAAAAAATCTGTTATACAAGTAAATTAAGAAAAATATACTCAAAAAACAATGAGATTGTTTTGTAGACTTCACAATTTCAAAACACTTCCTTACTCTAGGACAGTGGTTCTTTCCATAGGCTCGAACCATGTGTTTGAACATAAAAGAATCTTTGCATTTATTGAGAATAGCTAGTAAATATTTTTTTAAAATAGCTATTTCTAAGTATCCAATGATTTCAGTGATTCATTAAAATACTTTTGTTTCCTTAGGAAAAAAGTTTCCACATATGCACAGTAATCACTTGGCATTTTGCAGGCTTAAGCCTTGGGGAGTTTGTGGTATTTGACTCCTGACATGGAAGTCTTTCTCGTGTCAGACAAATCCTTTCTCTTGCACATTTCGGCTCAAGTTTGTTTTCTCGTGCCTAATGGCAGGCTTTGAGGTAGTCTGCAATGGTTAGGTCTGTCTATGCCAACTCTCTTTTGCTTTGCACTTCTGTGCATTATCTTAATTTTTTCGCTATTAACCCGTTTATTGTTTCATCTAACTCCAGAGTCATATTACCTGGGGAAAATTTGTCATTATTAAGTAGTGACAATGAAATATAAATATGCATTAAATAACAGTCTATAAAATCCCTTTTGATGACTTTTTTAGTTTTGTTGATAGTTCTTCAGGGTCTTGTGAGAAAAGCATGAATGTTTATGACATTTGGATATTTTTTAGAAGTGATTGTACATTTTGAGAAAAATATGTACTAGATTACATTTTGACCTTGATTCCAAAAATCTAGGTCCTGATGATTTGAGATTTAATCTCAATATTTTGAATAATATATGTTATTCCCTGAAAAGAATGTAACACAACATTCCAACAAGTAAACATTCCAACAAATAAATATAAAGTGAATATAGAATATGGAAAGGTGAACATGAGCAGTGTGATGAGTTGATGTAAAAAAGTGAGGAATTATTGATATTCACTAAACCACAGATATCAGAAAGCAGAGGCTTGAGACTATGAAGAAGAAAATTAGGACAGTGTGAATGTCAGTCTGAGTCAGTTGATATCATTTTGTGTTTCTGTTTTCTGCGGAGTCAAACTTAAAACATTTATGCAAATTCAAATTTAGCATTTTAAGTAGTTATCAGGCTACTTTGTACACTTTGAAATTCTTTTTTTAACTAGCAATATTGATTATTAGTCTGTATATACTTGTGCATTGGAAATGTATACTTTTAAGTTGTCTCACTGTTATTTGTGAAAATTAGTTCAACTTTATTTGAGATAAGTACAAGTGGAAATAATAAATTTTCCAATATCCTGCCTGTTGGTAGGTATATCATAGGTTCCCATTTTTATAGAACCACAGTTCTTTACAATATCAAAAGGAAATATTTTGGCATGCATATTTATATGAATAGAGATATATTACATGTATGAAATATAAAGGTTATCAGTGTATTCATTGACAAAAATTTTTTTTTAAAAAACTAATGACATTTTGATAAAATGGCAGGTTTTGTTTATTTTTTCTCATTGTGTACTAAAAACTATGGAATTCTAAAGATTAATTTATTTGTATACGGCTGTACCATTCAGCATTTTAGTAGCAAAAAAAATCACAAAGTTAGATACCAGTTAGAATGTTATATAATTTTATAGGTTTACAATCTGCAGCTTAAATTCAGGTGTTGTCAATTAAAAATTTAAGGCCTTTTATGATTGGTATTATTAATCACAAAACAGTTTTACATTTGTATCACAATTTCCAATTTTCAGATCTTTTGTATATATAACTTAATTTTATTTCACCTAGAATTAATTGCTGTTAATTGAGGGTAAAATAAACCTTTCCCTTTACTGGATAATCAGCACCGCCAAGGCCCTTTTATTTAAAGAATAAATGCCACAATTAAACAAATGAAACAATTACATGCAAAGCAAAGCCTGCCCAAAAATTTGATGCTGAGTTGGACATTAATAAGAAAAAAATATCAGTTTATAGATAATAATGAACACTTGTAGAGAGTGAAGCTACCCTGTAGTTCAACTTTAATTTCCTTTCCATATAAAATATGCCAGGATATTCAAGAAAGAGTGTGTGCATATGCTACAATCGTATATGCTTTGCATAAATACATGTCACATAGGGAAACAGCACTGAGATTTGAGCAATAAATCATAGTATTTGTTTAATTTTATAGTGGAAAGTAACACTAGTTGTAACTTTACAGGTCATTTAGTTTGGTCTTCTCATTTTATACATAACTTATGTTGGTATGGTGTTTTTGCTATTGAAGATAAATACAGATATATTGAAATCTATACAAAAGGACATGATGAGAAATACAACTAGGTGGTCATTGCAATCACCTATTTATCAGCAAGGCATATTCATTTACAAGGAGTGGATTATCTATTCATCAACAAATGATAATCACATCAACATTCTAAATAAAAAGCAACGCATGTATTTATAAATACCAGCCCTGTCATAATAATTTGCAGCTCCTAATATTCCTGAACAATTCAGGACCCATCTCACACAAGAACAATGTATTCATTCATGGGAGAAAGGGTTCATTTATTAAATGACACATTTATAATTTGGGCTATTGATTTTGAAACTAGTAATTACATTAGAAACATAATGGGCTTAATGTGGGATAATATTTGCAAAACTACTGAGTATTCTGGAATTATTTTTTTTCTATTCATACTCATTTTCCAGAATGTATTTTTTTCTGAAAAATTAGATGAGAAAGGATTGAATTTTGCAGATAAGTATGTGGTATAGAAAGCTTTTTTTGGTCACTAAAATAATGCATTTGTAAGCTTTAACATTATCTTCTTACATATAAATGATAATCAATTTGTTGCTAATGTGAGTAATTCATGTTCAGTGAAAGTATTTGGAAATATTCAAAACTATAAGAAAATAATAATTGACTACCACTTTGCCAGGCAGAAAATCAATGCAGAATACAATATTTTAGTGATGTTTTCTCCCACATTAGGTATCCCTTCTCTGCTCCCCCAACAGACATACATGCAGACACATATATACACACACACACATCTACACACACATAAACACACATATCTACACTTGCATGTTTTGTTATGTATTCTAGCTCCATTATTTATGTGCTTTGTTACCTTTGGCAAGTTATTTCACTTCTCTAGGTCTTAATGTCTTTTTCTTTTATGTATAGATAGTAGTAATGACCATCTTATGAAATTATAAAGATTAATGAGGTAATAAATATAAGGTTTAAAAAGAATATCCTGCATAATATATAATATTATATCCATGGTCATATGTTTAAAATATATTTTAGATTATCATTTTCTTATTTTTTATTTGAAAAGTTGGTCCTTGCTAGCATTTTGTATTATTTTCAGTAAGCCTCAATAAAATGTTTTTGTCCTGTATGATAATGGTGGAACATCTGAAAAATATGTTCCATGCAAAATGGATCTTCACACAGACTTATTTTGTCATTTTAGTTTGATTTTTGAGAAATGAGTTCAGCACATCTGCCAAATCTTTTTGTAAGATGCTACATTCCTGTTTTTATTTTGATTTATTTCATTTGAGAAAAGTTCTTTTCTTCTCCACCCTGCCTCCAGATAGATTTCCTAAACTCTATTCTTCCCCATCCTAGACTCAAATGTTACCGTACATTAAATCTTTACAAGTGAATAAAACATTTGAAGAAAAACTAGAAGGGTTCTGTTGTTATTTTTTAAATAGTCATTATTTTAGTGTAGATGGTTTTGAAACAATAACCAAAAAAAACCCCCAAACTTGAATTCTGTGTGACATTTTGAAAATACACAATTTGATAATGGATTTTTGTCTGCTAAATTTGGAATAACAGACTTTTTTTTTCAGTGTGGGAAGGAGGCAACTGGTTGGGAGGGAAAAGATTGAGGAAAACAGATGAAGAAGAATCAATTTGCAAACATATGTTAATATTTAGATTCTTTCTTTTGTAAAGTGAAAAGTTAACTAGTTAATGCTTTTTTTCTTTTACAAACTATCTTTGATACTGTGTTTTGTTTATTCTATCCCAGAAGAAGTTAGCGGTATACAGCAAGATGCAGGACTCTCTGGAAGTCACCCTTCCCAGCAAACAAGAGGAGGAGGAGGAGGAGGAGGATGAGGAGGAGGAGGAGGAGGAGAAAGACCAGCCTGCCGAGATGGAGTACCTTAACTCTCGCTGTGTCCTTTTCACTTATTTCCAGGGAGACATTGGGTCAGTAGTGGATGAACACTTCTCAAGAGCTTTGGGCCAAGCCAGCACCTTCCATCCAGAATCTGCCATTTCAAAAAGCAAGATGGGGCTAACCCCCCTATGGCGAGGTAAGAATTCAAAAGCAGATGCTCTCCAGGGCGCTGTCTCTGTTTTGCAACTGTCTGTACCAGGTTCCAGCTGGAGACATGCCCCTGGAGGATGGATATCCACTTGGTTTTTAATTTTTAAGGACAGCAAGGAATTTCTTTCAGACAAACAGCTGGATCA
Source organism: Heterocephalus glaber (assembly GCF_000247695.1). The sequence continues at coordinate 3,259,706 of NW_004624789.1, read as the reverse complement.
GTTTTGTCACATGTGGAATGCAGGGTTGGAAAGGACGCGGTCACACCCCTTAAATTCCACATGAAAAGTAGTGACACAACCGGCCTGAGTTCACAGTGGCCAGATTGAGCTGCAAGCACCAGTCCTAAAGCCCGATGACCCAATTTGGATCTCTGAATAATAAGCAAGCCGAAATTAGCTTCTAAAAATTTAGCTTTTGCTCTTTCTACTAGGTATTATGTGATGACATAGCCAATATCTAAGTCTGACCCAGAAACTCAGACTCTGAAAGCCTTCTGTGTTCTCCAATAGCTTTCTCTGCCGATTTGCTGTGGGGTAACTGTTTGTAGTGTATAACCTAGTCATTACTGGCAACACCGCCATGGTTTAAACAAGTGTTTACCTTGATAAAGACAAAGCTGTAGATTAAGCATCATCTTCTTTATTTCTTTTTATGTGGAGGGTGCAAAGATTTGTTTGAATCTGATTTCTGGCCCACAGAAATCACTGGGTAACATCTTAATAATGGTAGCTACAAAGATAGAGAAAAGAATTAATTCATCATTTTAATGATAGCTTAATATAAATGTGTGACAGTTGTTTCTTCCAAACTTACCTGGTTATAAGAAGTCAATAGTGTAATTTTTAAAGTGTTGTTTTCTGATCAAGAACATGGCATTACAAGGGAGTCTGTTGGAAATGCAAATTCTTGGGCCTTACCCTAGACCTGTTCTATGGAAGTTTTAAGATGGAGTAATTTGTGTTTAACTGACCCTTCAGTAATTCAAGAACAGGGTTAAGTGTGGCAATAATTACCCTGGTGACATTGAAGACATATTGCAGCCTCCTTGCCTGCAAACTACTGAAGCAGAGTCTCCAGAGGAAGGCATGTAAAGTCACACTTTAATAAATGCCTTGAGCGAGCCCCACTATGAGAAAAGCTGGGGTGTGGTAGGATCAGGTGAGCCCTGGGAACCAGTATTTTCTCTCAGAGCCTCTGTTCTACTGAAGAAGTACTGATCTGCCACGACTGGGTGTAATGTGTAGGTCTCATGTTTCATTTCCACCTTAGCTTCTTCCCTTCCCCATTCCCTTCCTCCTCCTTTCCCTTTCTTTTCTTCTTTTTCTCTCTCTCCTATTTTCTTTCCTTTTTTCTCTTCTTCCTTTCCTTTCTTTCTTTCTTTCTCAATTCTTTTTTCTTCGTTCCTTTCTTAATTCTTTTTTTTCTAGTAGATATAAAAAAATACTTAGATAAGCAGTGACTATGGTCCCCTTATAAGGGGATGATGGAATACAGAATCAAATTCAAATAAAAGGTCTTGATAGACGTGAATTGGCAGATATATTGCTCATGTGATTAGTAAATACTGTGGACTTCTTACAAAAAACTAAGACAGTAGTGTCCCTGGAAGCCTAGATGCATTTAGAATCAACAAATATCCTATTTAATAGCACATGGTACCTAATCTTAATAATTTGTGGAGGATGGATACAGGAAAGCATGAGTTTTTATAAACAATTAAATTTATGAATAATAAATTCATCAGGATAATCAGGTCCAAGAGAAAACAGTAAATACAGTATTTGCTTCTTTTAACTAAAGTACAATATTTACTAAATATAGTGTTTCCTTCTTTTATAATTAGAATTACTATTACAGTTAGTATTACTATTTCCATTAGTATTGCTATTTTATAATTTACTATTACTAAATATAGTATTTGCTTCTTTTAACATACTAGTGTATGTAACCTAGTGATCATTTAACCTCGAAAACAGAAACTATGGCTGAAAATTGTCTAGAGTGATTTTTTCTAGTGTCATTGCCAGAACAGTTTTAAGTGAGGGTGTTGTGTGTGTCCAAAGCTCTATAATTCAACATTTTCCATGTAATTTTCATTACTTGGAGCAATTAAACTAGACCTCTGATTAGTTGTTAAATATTAGTGTAGGAAGGGTGAATAATAGTAATGTTTAAAAATTAATGTTTAAAAATTAGACATTTTGATCCTTATTTACACTTTTAATTTCTTACACCAGAAAAACTATTTTGTAATTATACATGTGTGTCCTATTTATTTCACTTAAGAGTATGACCTCAATGTGCACTCATTTAGCTATAATTGTCTCTAGTTTTTCATTCTTCATGGCTGAGTAGTACTCCATTTTATTAAAAAACCACATCTTCTTTATCTAGTCTCCAGTTAATGGACTATTGGGCTGTTTCCAAGTTTTAGCTATTACAAACTGTGCTGCTATAAACATGGGTGCACATATATTGCTGTGATATGATTCTTTTAATTATTTGGGGAAGATGTATAATAGATAATGTGAAATAGGAAGAAAAGGTTCAAAAGGGAAGGGTAAGTGGGAGGCGGAGGGAAAGGAAAGAAGGGAATGGAATAAATATGAGAAAAGGAAAAAATGTAAACAAAGATTTGTAAATAGGGAGGGGTGGAGGGGTTGAAAGGAAGGCAGTGGAATGGGGGAAAAAAATAAGAACCAAGATATATCGTGTAAAGGTACAAATTTCCATTGATGATTGTCATCATATTTTATACTAAAATGTACCAATAAACTTAATTAAAAAACCCTATTATTAGAATTTTCTTGGCATCCTCTTAAATTTGATCTTCAAATTTCTCTCCTGTTTCATTTGTTGGCTTATGAAATAAATATTTATTTATTAAGCTCTCCTAATGAAGCAAAACATTCAGAGAAATGGGACCTTATTAGTGAGTAGGATAGTCCAAAGCCCCACATTTATGGAGCTCATATTGCTAGACACTGACAGCGAAAGAGACTGGTAATAAACAAAGATATTGTGACATGCAGTGACTGCTTTACTGATGGTAATGATGGAAGTCTTCTCTGACAGAGTTACATTTGAGTAGAAAAGTGAAGGAGTTAAGAGCATTTGTCATGTGAATATCTAGGGGATAATAATTCCACACAGAGGGAACAGACAGTACAAAGTTCCTGAAGATGGACTGAGCTTACAGTGATCAATGAGAAGCAAAAATGCATGTAGTGAAGTGAAAAGTGAGAGGCACAGAACAAATATTTTAAGGATTGTTGCCTCTTCCTCTCCCCCAGAGTCTACATATATCAATTTGGTTATCGCATATCATTTTCCTTGATGCTCAAAACATTGCATTTCTATGTAGCAATTCCATAGTAAATAAAAATTGAATGATAATGTAAATTAAGTAAGCCAATTTCATTCTAGGTATTCAGGATTAGAAAAGAAGTCCTTAATAGAAAATATCTTGGCAGTAAGTTGAATGAATTCTTTGTTTATAACATTCTTTTTTAAAAACTAAGGAGTTGAATTAAGTACTTGCTAAAATCTTTTATTCAGTAAGGTTCTGTTATTTTAAATGCATTATTTACTTTTCATTTGTGAACAAAACTTTGATATTGTTATTTCTACTTATGGATTAGTTTTAAATAAACATAGAAAAACTACGATAGGATTCACGAGAGAGCCACAAAATGTAACTAAAGATGTAGAAAATTAAAGAGAAGGTACAATAAAATGAAATTTACATATCTAGTGAAAAGAATTGATAAAAATTAATATTAATTACCAAACCTAGATAGGATGGAAAATGTAGATTTTTGAGCCTCTTCAGTTTGAATTTAAATTCAGGCCTTATTACTTTCTGGTTGCAGAGTGATCTCAGATTAATAACTTTAAATGTCTTTGGTATCAGCTTCCTCAACTGCAATAGTTCAATGTTTATTGATGTATTTATTGATACTCATCTCCTAGGATTGTTGTAAAGATTTTGTTGCAACATGTGTGAATAATTGTGTACTGGGCTTGAATCAGGGTGTTCAGTGAAACTCACATACTCTTTCTCTTTTCCTTCAGTGAGTTTCCACTCATATGGCACACAGAAAACCAATGTTAAGTCACTATCCATAAACATTGTTTCCTGGAAATTTATATCTCTGGCACAAAATTCAGTGTCTTGGATGCAATAAAGGTTAAAGGCCATTGATCATGTTAGCGACAGTGGCAATTCCACTATATAAAAAAGCTGCTAAACAGCTGTTTTAAAGGACCTACTTTATAGCATGAAGTTATACAGTGCGGTTGATAGAGTACAGTGCTACAAATAAATTTAAAACTGAATTATATTTGATTGATGTTAGCTGATAATGGAATTATGGAGAAACTTTTAATGTACAATTTCTTGATGGAACTAGAAAAGTTCTTTTTTGGTGTTTTACAGCTGTCAGGCAAACAATGAAAAGGAGTATTCATACTTCGTTTGGCACAACATCTCATCAGTTACCTCTCATCCCACTACACGTTCTAGTAGGGATGGAATAGTGCTTCTTCAGTGATGAAAACATAATGAATCTGATTATCACTTTATGCCCATGCAAAAAGAAACATCAGTTTCGAGTATGCCTACACACTGATTTTCCCCAAAATGCAAGTGTGTGTGTAGTAGTAGTAGTAGTAGTAGTAGTAGTGGTAATTAAGTCAGGCTACCTAAAGTACGTGACAGACCTAAAAACTGTTCTGAGCTTACTGTTGTTATTATTTTTCTTTGTAGTTGCAAAGCTGACACCTGCTGCTTGGGTGATGTCTTGGGCCAACTCAGTCTCATAGGGTCTCATAAGAAAGATCTCTCAAAGTGAATATTGAGTTTAAACAGAAAAATGGAGAAATGGAAAGGAAGGATTGTCTCAGGAGCTGGCTGATTGAGATGAGGAGCTGAGATGATTGATCTCCACTACGCCCAGAGATTTTTGTTTTCAAGAAGTTTAAGACAAATCTGTGAGGGAAAGTGATAACCTGACTTACCTCACCCTACTGCCCCCAAGGCGAAGGAACATCTGACATCACTCTTTAGAACTCCCACTGTAGGCATGAGTCCTATTTGAGCAACTCTAAAATCAATGACACTAGAGGTAAAATGTAATTCCTGAAAAATAGAAAATGTTGGAAATCATATCATTTCATGTCTGACCCAACAGCTTGTTTTCATAGGAAGCAGAAAAAGATAATGAGACTTGTACTATATGAGGAACCTTCTATATAAGAATTAAATAGATTATTTTCACTGAGATTAATAAAAAGGGAAATATTACCTTTTAACATTTGTATGTTTTATCAGTATTTATTCTGAGAACGTGTTTTCTGGAGATTAAGATGACAACATTTCATTGTCCTTTTTTCCCTATTTTTCATTTTCTCAAAATTAAGTAATTAAGTTTCTAATTCTTTAATTAAATTTGAATTTTTCTTAAATTGCTTGCCTTTACTATTTTTTAGAGAAACATTTCAGTTTAATGGAAAAATAGCTCTTGTGGAACTGAAAAAATACTTGATATTCCACATTAAACTCTATTTCTCTAAGAAATATTTCTGATCTTAATAAGATAGTGAGATCACTTAGTACACTTTGAGCAAGTTGTATTGGAAAATACATCAGTTTTGTTTAGAGATAAAGTTTGTCTGTGTCTGTATCTGTGTCTGTGTGATATTCTTTGATACCAACGCATACTGAACCAAATTACAATTAGGTTTTTTGGTATGCATTAAATTGTCTGTGTTAACATCATCCAAATTTTGATTATTATAACTCAAATATTGAATAATATTTAATCAAAAGTCACTATACAATGTTAATATGATACAATTCTGAATTGTCTTTATTAAACTGAAAAGAACATAGAAATAGCTTCTATTTTTTTATGCTTTTTCATCCAACAAATGTGGCTGCAATTAAGTACTCATAAGCAGTATCATGTAATGAAAAAAGTATATTTATATGAAAAAGCACACAATAGTGATTCTATAAAATATTTCTTCATAGGCATATTTTTCCGTTCAATATTGTTTTGCTTTCTTGTAAAATGCAATGGTGTTTTTAAATAGAGCTGCATAAATCTTGCAAACTTTATATTGATCTCAGGAGACATACACAAACTGAAAAAATATTAAGCTTTTTAATTTTATTTTTCCTTGGGTGATCTTAAACCTTTGCCTAATCTTTAGGGAGTGGATTTTTAAAAATATATTTCTATTTGCAATGATAAAGTATTCACTAATCACAATACAATGCTTCCTAAATAGGATGATCATATTTTTGGTAAAGAATTTGTTCATTATTCATATTTGTGTAGGTATATCTGAAAGGCTTAGGCATCTATTATATGACTGGTTTTATGTACATGTAAATAAAAAGAAACAAAAGGAAAGTAGCCAGAGAAATGGTATCTAATCTGTGCTTTACATTTTGATGGGGATTTTTAATAAGAGGGACTCTGTATCTCTGAGACATATTTGTGGGTTGGGGTTCAATAATTTTCATAACAGGATTCTGACCATACCCAGAGATGGAAGTTATGGCCAGAATGAAGGATTTGCTGCTTCAAATTGGAGTTATGAGTGCAAAGGAATAGACTGATAGTAGCCAAGCCACACTCTGTAATTTAAAGTGTTCTATAAACTCCTGTGTGGGTTTTAAGTTTTAAATGCTAGTAGCTTGCATTATGTGTGTGACAAAAATATTCTGTCAATGCTATCATTTAAGGAAAGTTGAATTTTCTTTTCATAACATATACAGTTTTCCTTTTTTTATTACCAGAATTTTCATACACCCATGAGAGATAATTATTTAATAAAACCCATCTGCCACAATGCCAGTAAGTTTGATTTTAATTGCAGTCTTCTCTGATTGCTCACGATAAAACAGTCAGTAAACTAAAAGGTTCTTGGAATATAGGAGGACTTGAGGAGTGAGCAGGTCCATGCTTTGCCCCTTGAAGAGCATTCTCCAGGTTTCCCTGAGGTTTGAAAGCCTTGGCAGCACTGTGAGGGAGACTCTTGGCTGTGAGACTGGGGATCACTGCGTGTTCACAGGCTGGGTGGGGAGAGTAATGGTGGCTTCCACAGGGCTGAGGGAGAGAGAGTGGAAGGCCTTGCACCACCATGGCAGTCTTTAGTGATGATAGAAAAAGTGTGTGAGCACCACAGTAATAGCCCAATATGCTAACCTCTTGATATATGTAGTGGTTGATTCAAGTTACTTAACTTTTCCCTGAGGCAAAAAACCCCCTGGAAATTTATGAGGAGAAACCAAAGATATCTTAGCCATGAATCCTCCATATTCAGAGTATTTCTTAGTATGTACATTCTCATTCAAAGGAGAACTCTGGCATAGTTCTTTTTATTTTGAACCCAGTCTGAAAATAGGTTTATTATACATTCATGATTAATATTTTAACAACTGTATCTTTATCTAGATATAGAAATAATCCATAGTACATTGTATAGGTTGGCACAAGAACTGAGCAGAAATAATTTGAATTAAATGAATTCTGAACTTTTTTTTTTTGATGGAAGAATGTAAGCCACTGAAGGACTAACAGATACATATGCTTGGGATCATAAATTGAGGTGGGGTGAGAGGGTGCCCTGAAATCTCAGGAGTCAGTGCAGGACATTTTGAGGTATACTATATTTATGCAACAGGCTATAGGTAAATGGATTGATCTTTCTAAATACTGATCTGAATAGGTAACTTTCTAAAATTAACCTTTCAAACCCACTGTCATTTCTCTCAGAATTAGACCCTACATTTGGTACACCTGAAAGCCACACTCATCTGAGTACTTCATATTTCTATAGTTTTGTAATTTTTCTTCTTTTTTTGCCAGCTGCTATTTACTGAACACATTTTATTCAAATGCTGATACTGCTACTGCTGCTATGTGCATGCATGCATATGTGTATAATATATAATCTTTTTCACATACCATTTCATTTTTCTAAAATTCTGTTTTGTTTCTTCAGATGATTAGCTTCTTCTGAACATTTTAGCTTTGATGTGGTTATTGCTTTCTTCAGTTGGTTCAGTACTCTTTCTCTGTATTTCCTCTTCTGAGAACACCAACCATGTACCACAGCACTTTTTTTTTTTCACTTGTGTGCTCTCCTCCAGGTAGTGATCATTCATCCCTAAACCCCCTTTTTTGGCACATGGTAGGTCATCTATAAGTATATTGTGATGATTGAGTAGATGCATTGAGTTGATGCAGAGTTAGGGGAAGAATTCTCCCCTCTTCTATATATATATATATATGCATTTCTTTTATATTTCCCTCTTATCCAAAAAACTTACTCATCTTCATTACCTCTGCTCAGATCTCCTCCACTTACGATTTTCACAGACTCTTTAGCAAATTAGATATTTGGGTCGAAGTTATAAGTGTGCCTTCTGTGGCATGATATGAAATGTGCTAGCATTACCCATTGAGGCAAGTCACCTGACCTCAAAGCCAGCCTTGATCTTAACAATGTAAGTCTTAGGCTTCTTATTTGTCTCCATTTCCTAATTTATAAAATGGGGATAATTGGTACCTCAGTTCAGGAACTCAATTCTCTTCATGATTCTTGTTGCAAACTGAACCAGACAAGAACCAAATCAAATTTCCTTATAAGGTCAACATTGAACCTAACCATTGAATTCTATTTGGTTCTCATTCAATTCAGTTTGCAACCAGAATTGTGGAAAGAATCAAGTTTGGGAACCGAGGTACCACTGTATTCCAGAGGACTGGAGTGAGGAGCTTATAAATCATTCATGAGAAGCCTTAATTTGGTGTGAGGCATTTGATTACTCTCATTAGGAGGCAATTATTATTATTCTAGAGACTCCTCGGTCTCTATAGGGAGGAAATGTTGGTGGTCACAATTAAGTGTGATCTTACTTCCATTTGCTACTTAGCATTGAAATTTTGGGTTTGAATGAAAATTGTACTTGTACTTAAAAGACAATGATGATAAGGGCCAGAGAGTTAGCTCAGTGGTTCCACTACCTGCCTCACAAGCGCAAGGTCCCAAGTTTAATCCCTGGTACCAAAGCAAAAAAAAATGAAGATGATGGTAAAATGATCATTTCCAATCTACACTTACCTCATCTATGGCATAAATTTTCTTTACCAGAGAAGTATGTTTATCTATGACCTCTGCTGAGACCTAGGGAAGCAAGAATCCCAAAAGAAAATGAAGTTTTCATTCTCAAAATTGCAAACTCTACACCGACTAACAAAAGCTAAACAAGCAAATGGCAGGGCTTAGGGGTGCTCATTCTATACTCTGAGTCCTTGCTGTGGTCTTGACATGATAGCCCAGAGGCTAACCTGGTATCACTCCACCCCTGTGTGGAGAAAGAGTGCATATTCATTCACTTGCTTGTAAAACATGATTGGACAAGTAAAGGCAAATCTTTCCCAGAACTGAATCTTATGAAAATAATGTGTTTTCTGTCTTCTCAGAGAGCTCAGCCCTCTCAAGCCAGCGAAGTAATTTTCCAACTTCCTTTTGGACCAGCTCTTACCAGCCCCCACCTGCACCTTGCTTGGGGGGAGTTCATCCTGACTTCCAAGTCACTGCACCCCCTGGCACCTTTACTGCAGCAGACCCTAGCCCCTGGTCAGGACATGGCCTGCATCAGACTGGCCCACCCCCTCCCCCTCCCGTGTCTGAGTCCTGGCACTACCCTTTGGCATCTCAGGTCAGCCCATCCTACAGCCACATGCATGATGTATACATGCGGCACCACCACCCCCATACCCACATGCACCACCGCCACCATCATCATCATCACCATCACCACCACCACCCTGCTGCTGGCTCTGCTTTGGATCCATCCTACGGTCCCCTGCTGATGCCATCCGTGCGTGCAGCCAGGCTTCCTGCTCCCCAGTGTGATATCTCTAAGACAGATCCATCTGCAGTCACCACTGCTACCTCAGCGTGGGCTGGAGCCTTTCATGGAACAGTGGACATAGTGCCAAGTGTGGGATTTGATACAGGTGAGTGGAAGATTTCTTCTTTTCCATGCAAAAGAACATAAAAATTTAAAAGGATGGAATTTTTTGAAATTCTTTTTGAAATGTTTTTTGTCTTATATGTAAAGATAAGCTTCAATAATATGTTTATAGAACCCGAACCTGACCATTTTGCAATAATTCTTGCACTCCTGAATAAACTGGTATGACTAGCTCCTGAAGTAAAGCCTGAGAAAGGTCTCAGAACTTTTCTTCTGTTTCTTAAGCTCATAATCTGTTCTTTTGAACTGGAATCTCTTGATACCTTGTGTTTTGAAAGATTTGCACATATTCTCTAAATCTTCCATGTGTCTGTGCTCTATATGCACAGTTCTCAATTCTGTGTGCAATGCCCAGTAAAATTGAGAAGTTGTATACTTCAATAATTTTTCCTTTTTTTGTTAGGCCTTATTTATGACTTATTAAGCAGACTGCTTTCTGGAATGTAGTCTGAAGTGTAGCATCCAATCTTTTTTAAAAATAGAATTAGAATACTAATTTCAAAGAAATAGCTTTTCTTTTTTTTAACTTTTCCTTACATCTCCTTTCTCTTCTTCCATATTCTTCCTCACCTTTGATTTAAATAACATGACTTTAAAATGATAAAATTTTATATCCAACAGATTTAGAGAAATGTGGTAAGGAAAATATTTCTATGAAAAGCATTCATTTACTCTCTGGAATTCACTAGTTCTGAAGGTCATAGTATGAAATTTTTGAGCTTCTTTTGGACTAGATGAATAATATTAATACTATTAATACCATGATAATAATAGAATCACAGCCTGATGCCTGTGAGTTCGTGAACTGCAGGAAAAAATAACTGCAACAACAACAAATCAAGTCAGAGATTACATCCTTGGCATCCCTGTTCCATTGTCACCCACCTCCAGCCCCAGTTTCTTGCCCTATAACACTTTGTGACATACTAGAACTTTCTTTCCACAGTGTAATGCTGTGATCTGCATGGCGTAGGGTCTGAAGCTGGGGAGAGTGGTGGGAGATGAAAAATAAAAACACCAAGATTATGCTTGAAAGCTAGAACCAGTTGGAACCATAGCCTGTCTAGAGCTAATGGCTGCCTGGAGTTCAGGGTGATCTTTATTTATAGTGTAAGACAAACAGGAAGAAAAGGTTGGGTAAATAGTGCTATGTGGCCTAGGCTGAACATAGTGTGATTGTCTCGTGATCGGGCATGCACAGAAAGGGAACAAGGAAGATATGTAACTGTCTCCTGGGGCTGTGCCATCCAGGGTCTACAATCTTAGTCAAACAGAGTCTGTTTGACTATCTTGTCTATGGAGGAGAAAGGGAGTAGAGGAAGGAGGCGAAGAACCATCTTCAGGGTTGGCCCAAGGCAGTATAAGAGACTTTTCCCTTCTTTAGTTTTTCCACAGTTGGAAGATCTTTAATCTGAGTGCTACTTTCACAACAGAGGATTCTCTAGAATGCTCTGCATCATGTTGGATATCCCTGAAGTGAGTGGAACATTCTTTTCTTGGTCAACGCTCTTCCACTGAGATTTCCAGGGTTGACCATTGCCCTGCTTTATACATTTCAGCTTCCAGTTGACTCCCTGGGTTCAAGCTGCTTTTCTAAGAAGGGGAACATGGTACTGGCCAGTTCCAAATTGAAAATACATTTGAGAGAGTTCTGAGCTCTCAAGGAGGGGGAGAATAAATATCTCAATCACAAAAGAAAGAGGCCCACAACAGCATTCACTGTAAGGCAACAACAGAAGGGTAGTAGCTCCTCTTCTACTCTTCTCGGTAAAGGAATAGAAGTTTTCATGTGAAGACTCAAGCTTGAAAAAATAAGGCAGTTGTGAAGAGTCAGTGTGACATTAGACTGCACAGAGGAGTGTATATCTCACTTGTTCACAGAAGTGAAAAGAAATGAAGGATATTTAGGAAACCTGGGAGGTTCAACATGATATAATGCTTACTGACAATAGAAAGTTTTATACCATCAGTTTTTTTTTCTGTAAAGGACCATATAAAAATATTTTTTACTTTTTCTATGGCATATAATCTCTGCCACTACTATCCTACTTTTTAAATACAGAAACAACTATAGTAAATAGTTCCATGTGCTTGTATTTATTCTCCCCCAATTAAAATTATTTGGAAGTATATATAGCCCCAGCTGTTAATAGTGGTTACTTCTGGTAATTAAGCCTGGAAGCCAGACTGCCTCATTTTGTAAGCTCAGCTCTGTCCCTTACAACAAAGCAGTCTCTGACCGAATTACTTAACCTTCTTGATCCTTTAACTTCCTTCTCTGAAAAAGATTTCTTCTAGGATAATTTTGATTATTATATGTAGAGAAACATTTACAGATTTGCTAAAACTTCACAGGTACTCAAAAAATTCTAGTTATGAGAAGGAAAGTAGACAGACTCTTGCTTTTCTTAGCTTTAAAAATGTTATTTAGATGTACTTCACAGTGACATATACATCACTAATTTAGTGAACACAATTTGGTTATTTTTAATATAGTCATAGTATCAGAAAACTATTCTCAATATCTAATTGCAGAACATTCTGTCAGATAAGAACACTTATACTTTTAAGGGTTCATTCCTTATCTCTGCTATCACCACTCTCTGGTTCTGGCAAACACTAATCTGCTGACTTTCTCTATTAATTTTCCTTTTCTAGTCATTTTATTATAAATAAACTTACGTAATATATAGCCTTTTGTACCTTCTTTCACTTAGGATAAATGTTTTCAGGTTTCATAGAGATTATAGAATGTATCAGAATTTCGTTTCTCTTTTAGGAGTGTGGACTTCATTCCGTTGTGTGGATAAATCATACTTTTATCCATTCAGTAGTTGGTGGACATTTGGTTTGTTTCTACTTTTTGGATAATATGAACAGAAATGCTATTAACACTCATGTAAAGCTCTTATATAAGCAAATCTCTTGCATATATATCATGTAGCAAAATTTTGTTGTTGAAAGAACCTCAATTAATATATACTTTTGTATTTCTGGCACTTTTTTTTCCATAAAGAGGTATTTACTGTACCTGTAATTAATTTGCATTTCTGAACTATTGAAACCAATTATAGCATGCTATAATGAGGTTCTTAGGTTTGAAGGCCTGAGCTACAGTGAGGATAGTCATATTCCTCAGGCACAAAATTTAAAGGAATCCTCACTGTCAGTGCTGTGCAAGGGGGTAACACTTAAAAATTTGCCTGCAGGGAGCCTTATCTCCCTCAGCCTTGTCCTGGCAATACTTAGCTATCCTGCCTGGTTTATATTCACTGCTTGTGCTTTCTGTTGACCAAGTCTTAAATACAGGTACCTTGAAAATATCAGTATGTTGATACCATCAGAAGTCACCTGTATTTTCCTTCCGTGGGAAAGTGCCCAACTTTACCAATAGCTTCTTATCACAAATCTTGCTTTAGGTTTTTTCCTTCCTTTAACAATTTTCAAAACTGGATTCAATAAGTTTCATGGGACCAATAATTCCAGAATGTAGTTTTAATTGAGAAGAAAAAAATCTATGGCTAAATGAATGTGTTGACATTGCCTATTATATATCTTTCTTAAGGATCATCACTTCCTATATCACTGAAAACACTTTTACACATTCGTCATTAAATAAACAAGTTAAATTGTGTTTACTAGGAGATTTTTCCACTCTGGTTTACTTATGGGCACATTTTGTTTTTATACTTTTAACTTCTTTTAGAATGCTTTTTGGCTCATTTAACCTATTTTTTTCTTCATAATAAAGCCATTGTTTTCAACTTTTTAAGTAACTTTTAGCTCACATCAATTCACCGTAAAGACATATAGGTTAAAAAGGGCAGATGGAGCTGAAGATAATATTCACGATGTCAAGATGAAAAAAGGAGGATAACAGGGTGTGCAGGACTAACTTCAGACAATCTTGGAGTATTGAGCTGGCCCTTTTGTGCCAGAAGGAGGTTGAAATGTAAAAGCATTTGCAGTTGTGTACCATGTATTATTAGACATTGGTATAAATTCAAGAGTATGCCTTTTCTTTTTCTCAGGTTTCTTGGTGAAGATATTAAGTACATTCTGATCTAGTACTCTCACTCTTCACTTGAATTTCATTTGAATGAAATGGTGTCATTCTTATTTTCTTTTATTGTTTATAATTTGCCTCATGTAAGACATACAATTTTGGATTTCTCAGTTTGTATTAAGTTTTTAAGTAAAGATTTGTTAATGAGGCCTTTTTACTGACATACAAAGTTGACTTTATTATTAATTTCCATTTCACTCACTATATTTTAACAAAAGTAAAAGGAGTCATGCTCTGTGATTTGACTTCTTTTCTATAAACACAAGCTGCTCATGGCTTGAGATTGTATTCATCTGTAGATCACAGATTTATTTTTCTTAGGAGACCTCATGTTATTTTAGCTACAATTTTATTATGATTTTTATTTTTTTCTTTGAGGAATGTCAAAATGGTGCAATGCAAAATATATATAAACAGCTTAGAGTTAAGGTATACTTATTCTTTTGTTAGGATATTTTAGGTAACCTACAATTAAAATTTGAAAACAATGACACTCAGGCTCATGAAATCTGGAGGTAAAAAGGAATAAAGACATGTTAATGTTATTCTGGGTTCTCAAAAATACATTAAAATTATTAGCCATAAATTTACATAAAAAGCTACTTAATAGTAGTTTCAAAAGGTGTGTGTGTGTGGGGGGGGTGTCATGAGCCAGACAGAAAAGTGAGACTACAATGTCTACTAGATCTATAAATTACTTTCGAAGTACAAGTTGTGAAATTTACCATTAGGCCCAGAAAACTGTTTCTGGTACCTTATTCAGGCATAAACTGGTTTATTTCTCAAGAGACTTTAATGTCAGTTCGATTAACATTGCAGTCTGTGAGTAGAATTACCTTGTGAAGAAACCTGGGAAAAATCCTTTGAGGACCTACATTTTGATATTACATAGGGAGATCAGAGTACTGCTGAGGAAGTTAGAAGAAGACATATGTCTGCGTTTTTCTTCAAGGACATTTTGTGACTGATAATAAAAAGAAAATCAAGGCTGTTTACTAAATTTTTTATTGAGTAAGCAAAATTTAAAAACAAAATTGTGGTTTAGTGTGAATTTTGTATTCTGAATGTTCTGTGAAAGGAACCTTACTAACAAATGATGAAACATATTATAATGGGATTTAGGCTGTAATTATTATTGCTCAAAATTGTTATATAGTGGGGTTGAGAGTGTGTGTGCTTAGTATGCATGAGGCCATATGTACCAATAATCAGCACCAAAAATATAAGAAAGAAATTGCTATATAATGTTCACTGTGAAACAGGCAAAACTACTTTATTAGTTAAGATCTTGGTGGTCAATACAAAAGAGTTGCTTTGCAATAAAATCTATTATTAGAAATCTTAATATCTTTGTTTTATTAAACACAATAAATAAAAAATCAGAATTAAAAATAGCTAATTACTACAGCCGAAATAACAGTTTATCTCCATAGAAAAGAAGTAAACAACAAGTTGTCATTTGCTTTTTTCATGTGTCCTATAAATTTGTCACATGTAGATTACTCCCAAGATCCATACTTACGGGTCTTGTGTTAACACACCTGAGAACAAAAAGGTTATGATTGTGTGTAAGTTCTCAGAATGACCTTGTTAAATTCTTTTAACAACTTTTTAAAAAATATGACTAATTTTTAAATTTCATAGTGGTGTTATTAGGATTAAAATTATGGAGTTTTAATTCCAATAACTTCTTTAAAATAATTTATTTCTTAGTATCTACGTTTACAAAAAATACTAAAGAAAACCAAGAATAACTAACCCAGGATGCTCAAATATTTATTGATATTATAATTCTTCATTTATAAATTTGGAGAGAAATTATCAGGGAGCCACAATATCAAGGAACTGTGCAAATTTTCCCATTCAGGAAGAGATGGCATCAAAGTTATGAATATTATAGATGCGCCATTAAAAGTACTTTCCCCTTCATCTCTTCCCTCAGGGCATTTATTAATCATCAGAATTCTGAAGAATTAAGTATTCATTGAAGCTTTTCTTGACAATATGAGTAATTTCTGTAAAGGATTAGGAAATTTTCTTTGAAGGTATTAAAAGTATGAAAGGCATAGGAGCTTATTTCTAATTTATTGATCTCAGCAGATAGAAAGATTAAATGACATTTCTAAATAGAAGCCAACTCTAGGACCATATGATATTTTCAGTGGCAGTTATGGTGTTCAATAAAGATTTATAAATTTTTGGATACCTACATTGAGGTTATTATTTCAATTAAGATAAGCGAAAGTTCACAAGGAAATAGTTGCAGACTGAAAAATGCTAGGCAGAAAGTTTATGGACTAAAGGGATATTTTATTTGGACATTTTTGTTACCATTCAGTTTATTACAGTTTGGTAACAATTAAGATTCTAGTAATCAGCAACCAATTGCTTCCCACTTCCTATAAAACATTTTTCCTTCCCTTTGGTGTATGTCATAAGCTTATTTTCCACTAAGGGTATAAACTATCAAAGATATATTAAAATATTTATGCACTCTTGAGTGCTTTTAGTTCTACAGGGCACATGTCCAGAATGACAGTTTCGTGACCAGAAGGGTAATAGGAACCATCTTTGAGATGCATGCAACTGCCAGGAGATCCTGGCAAGATAGTGAGATCTGCATGAAAAGTAACTGATGGTGAATCAGAGAAGAGAAATGCATTCCAGAGCACTGCTGTCAGTTTCAAGTATCCAGGGCTGGATTCTGCAGAACCTTAATGAAATTCCCCTGCCCTCCCAGAGCATGTAGACATCACTCTTTTGCTCTTTTCTGGGCCTTCCTCCATAGAAGGGCGCTGAAATATCATAATATCCAAAGCCTGGGAATTTGTTTCACAGATCTTCCCCCTGCTCAATGGGACAAGTTCAGGAGCCTCCTGAGCAGATTATGCATATTTTAGGATGCATTTACATAATGACACAAATGATCATCCATATGTAAATTTGAATCCTTGTAAAAGACATCTTGATTAACAAAATATGCTATTTTCATAGCTGGTATGAAATTAAAAGGTTTTAGTCTTTTAGAAAAGTAGTCTGGAAAAGGAACTAACATTAAACATATTCATAAACTTTGACTCAGCGTTATTGCCCCGTAAGTCCCTTGCATTCACAAAAATGCAAGTGGCAGCGTATGAGAATGTATGCATATAAACGTTTGATGAATAATGTTGGTAAAAAGGAAAACTAAAATTGAGTGACTATGATCAAGGGGCAATATATGAATGAATAATATTCTAGGTGGTACAGCTAACTAGAAAAAAGAGGCAGGAAAACATATGCATAGTCTTAAAACAAAAATGAGCCCCCCATCCCCCAAACTCTGTGTGTGTTTTTGTGCTGTGTGCATGTACATGTAAAACTAGTTATTCAAATCACGTTTCCTTTTAGGACTGCAGATACTGGAATCATTAATAGGAGTTTGAGGAGGAGAGTGGGAAAACAGGAGGAGTTTAGAATATATATGTATGTGTGTGTGTATATATATATATATATAGAGAGAGAGAGAGAGAGAGAGAGAGAGACAGAGAGACAGAGACAGAGACAGAGACAGAGACAGAGAAGGAACTAATTTTATTGGTGTTCGTGGTGCTAGGAATCAAACCCAGGGCTACATGCATGCTGAGCAAGCACTCTACTACTGACTGAGCTGTACGTACACCTCCCCAAAACAGAGCTAAACATGGAGAAAGAGAAAAGAGAAACTAATTTTATTAGTAACTTTTCACCCTAGTCCTTTACAGAGTCATAAAAATAATGGTTAATGTAGGGATTTTAATCTTTGCAGAGATGTAGAAATGTGTGTCCAGAGATGTGTATAGGAAAAACAGAACCAAAAGTAGATTCTGAGAGCCTTATTACATTTATTAGCTGCACTATGGTGATCATTTCCCATAATCCCTTAGTGCCTCCTTTTCCATAGGTTCTAAATGGAGATAATACTTCTAGACATGAGCCAACTAAGAGATTCCAATGAACCAGTGTATGCAGTTGTTTTCCAGATGGTGAGAAGTGATACAAAATGAAAGCTTTCATGATCTTTAATGAATATGATGCATTTTAAACAGAAAATTTCACACTAGAGGTGCAAAGCATTATGAATAATATATAAGCAAGCTTCAAATACTTCACTCAAATTTTGACTGTGTCTAACTTAATTTGTTTCTTTTCTTGAAGATTGGCTGTGATGTTTGTGGGACTCAAGTTTTGCAATAGTGGCATTTATTGGTGGCATTTAATTAAAACTGTGTGCTTTTTATGTTGGTTGGGCAGACAATAGAAGAGGTATAATAAAGAATGATAAAAACCATACATGCCTACATACACCCATGCGATAAGACTTTGAGGGGTTATCAGTGCATACATCTTCAGGACATTTTTTAATATGTTTTCTTTTTCTGTAACATTGCCACATGGAATGTGAAGGTTTTAAAAAATAGACTCCATTTTAGAATACTTATGTACTCTAGGTACATAGTATAAATCTTATATAAATATAAATCAAAAGGAAATTATATATGTATAACTAGGAAGATAGACTAAAGACTCAACAGAACCCTAAAACTACATGGTGATCTTTAAACTTGGTGAAATTTATCACTTCTCGGCCTTTTGGGTAAGATCAAGTGTAAACTTTGCAAAATTTTAGTTCACTGATCTATTTTCTATTTTAACGTTAATTTCATAAATGAGTTTTAAAACTCATTATACATTGTTATAAAATTGAATAGCATTTCATGCTTTCTTAAGTATTTTCTCAAAAACTACAGACAAGATTAGATAATGTCATTATCTTTTGACTATTTTCATTTTCAAAAACTTTTTGGTTACATCACTTTTCATATTTTTGTGTTATAGTGTGACATTTCATCACATGTATACAAAATGTACTGATCAAATAAGGGTATTTGACATTTCTTTCTTATCATTTCTTCATGTTTAGATACTTCTTGTTTTTTTTTTTTTAAGGAGTTGTCATATCCACTAGCTGTGGTTGGAAGTTGGGTACTTTTTCAAACAATAGCATAGTTTCCTAAAAGAACCTGATGGTTTTTTAGAGTGGGAAGCTGTAGAGATTCATAAAAACTCCCAGGTAATCCTGAGGTGACCCTTAATGGAGACCCACACCGAGCATGTTTCAGGGGTTAAGTTCTCTCTGTACCATAAAACAATCTTTTCAGTAATGCTCTGCTCTTCTTGTATGTCATTTAGGGCAACATTTAAAACAACATCTTGAATGAAGAAATCTGTTGCAGAATGTGTTCCGACAGTTTTACATCAGCTTTCAAATAGGCTTCAAAGATTATATAGAAGAATTCTGTATGGCCTGAGGAATTTATAGATACTCTTTATTCCCTTTTCAGCCTGCCTAACTTTTCACTTATTGTTCTATTTATCAACAGTATAAGGTTTCACAAACAGTTGTCTGTGGCCAGCGTGTTCTGAATTCCTTGGCTAAGAGATGACTGAAAAAAAAGTTCTTGCAAAGAACTGATGAGAGGCAAAATACGCCAGTTTTCTTTTGAATGAAGCCTGATATACTGGAGATTTAACATCATCATTTTGTGACCACAGGCATGTATCCTAATGCTTATTTTCATGCGAGATTTGCTTGTGCTGTATCAGGTGATTCTTAGCATCGTCTTAATTATTAACTCCATTTAAGTTTGTTAGCATTGATAGAATCTTCTGGAAAATATCAGAGAGCAAGGTAATGTTCATGTCATATAAAAGTGAGAGAAAATTTCCCAAGGTCAAAATAAGATTTGATATAGGTGCAACATATCTCATTCTTACTGAAAATGTTTCCCAATGTATTTTACTTTAGTGGAGAGATGTATGTCCATTTCTCTGAAGTAATTTTTTAAAAAATCTTCGGCTCCTTGAATGATTCATATTCCCAGGTGCCACATTTCTTGCATGAGTGTTGTGTCCCTGACTATGTCCTTATTAAGATTTTGTGTGTAAATAATGGTTCCCCACTAGCTCTTCCTCTGGTTGGATTATCTGTTTTCTGAATCATAAAGCTGTCACTGGATAACCTAGAAACCTCTTTAAAGATGCATGTTTGGCTGCATTTGTTATTCAACAGATGTCTGGATAGTTAGAGCCTCTTGAGAGTATTATAACTTGTGGTTTCAGTTACAATAAGTGATCCAAACTTTTTTTTTTGGTCTTGCTCCTCTCTCTTCTGGGGGAAAATCTGTAGAAGAAATTACAGAGAGTATTCTATTTCACTCTAGTCCATTCCCTTCTTCCTATATTCTTTGTCTCTGTCTTCAGAGTTTCATTAAATTTTCCATGGAAATTGAGATGATCAGTTGGTAAGCAGTGTCAGAATTCCACACCACACCTCATGATCCCCAAATTCCATCACTGAAGAGGTTGCAATCACATTGAAATTTGTTTAAATTTTGATCCTGATAAATTGTTACTATGATCAAAAACTACCTGATTCTGTGATTTATATTTGTTCATAAGTTTAGTATTAAAATGACTGGTTCATCTCTGTAACTCTGTATCAAGATGCTTTAAGTTTTTGCCAATTTACCTTCCATGGGACATTTTAACAGGCACCATTATGAGGAGGTGAATGTTGCTAAAGCCAAAGGCTAGAGATTCGAAACACATTTGTGGTTTTGAAAGCAGGAAGGTCCGGAGAAGCGGACAAAATGAGGCAGCTTGCTGCCTGGGCCTGAGGAAAAAAGAGCAATGGGAAACACCTGGGAGATAGATGGTTCCTCACCTGCAGTGTTTGCCTCAGGTGTGCAGGTGCTGTGTTTCTTACAACATCGTAAATTATGGTCTGCTAATAACATCAGGTTCAATGGGTTTTATATTTCTGCTCCTCTTTTGAATATGAGCTTAATGGCATTTTGACAAGTTCAGACAGTTTTCACCTCATTGTTTCCAACACTACTACAATGTGGAGATTTTAAGTGAATTTTAAATGTGCCATGAGAAAATGTCTCTATAGATGGAACTCTCATTCTGCTAATGTTATTATGCTGTTATAAGTATCTTTTATTGCTATTTTAGTGTGCAAGAGTTAAAATCATAAAAGTAATTATAATTTAAGTGTCATAATAAATACATTTATTCTTTGGTCTGGTTTAAGAAAGCATCTTATTTGTGATGATTTTTTAAAGAATTATTGTCTATCATTTACATATTAGGTATGATGGTAAATCATCAAATAAATAAAACTGAAACATAAAAATACTAATTTCCCTAGTATGCCTAAAACACTTAAAAATCAATGAGGAAATTACTTTTTAAAATGCATAAGAACTGGCCAAAGTTAAAACACAGAGGAAGGAATGGCACAGTGCCTATCTTCACCAATAATGAAAGAAATGCAAACAGAAACAATCAGGTATTTTAAATTCATAAATTCAGCAATCATATAAACATTTTCTAAGACTTATCTATAATTATTAAAATATTCTCTCTCTCTCTGTATGGCATACTGCAGAATAAGTACTGTGAAGCCTTCCAGAAAGAGTGCAAAAAGAGTCAGGCTGTGTATACTGAAATTGAATAGTTTTCCAAGATAACAGGAATAGGTTTCCAAAATAATATTGCTGGCAAAATAATAAGTTGCAGGACAGTATAAATAGTGGTGTATAGACACAGATCTCAAATATACTCAGCAATTCACCTGATGACAAGGGATGTCATGTAGGATATTATGTAGGACTTTTATTTGCTAAAGTCTATGTTGATTTTTAAACAAGAATTCTATGATGTTTTGAGATTCAACAAAAGATGTATTAAAAACAATAAAAGACAATCTCTATTGTGGTTATACATAATCTGGGTTGATATTCACCTAAAATGAAATCACAGGTCCCAAAATAGATAGCTGTTACTTGTATATTTTACCCCTAAGTTAGTAGTAAGAGACTATGCTCACATAGATCTTACTTAGAAATTTCTAACTTGTATTTAAACCATTTGCCCCAGGCACAGACAAACAAATGAAGTTGTATGATCATTTATAATGATAATTTCATAAAGTAATAGAAAATAGTATGACTGTCTCTTCCAAGTCTTTGTGATCATTTGTCTGTGTTAATGTTAGTGTCAAATAGTTGTTCAAGTTGAATATTTCAATACAATATCTAACACTGAGTTGTTTATATTTGTTTTTATAAGTATGACTTTATTAGAGCATAGGTGAAGCACAGTATTAATTTTTTAATACAGGAATAAGTTAGGCGCTCATCAATCTAATAAAAAAACATTCTTACATGAATGATTTCTACACTCTTAAATCTATGAAATGAAAAGTTTATTCATTTAAATGTTTTCTTTATTTTTAGGTCAGAAAATATTCTGCCCACACTTCCAGATTTTATGTTCCTGGTTCTCTTCTCTTTTTATCAACAGTATGTTTTGCATTTTGTGGTTACCTCTTTTATCTCCAGCAATAAAAGTAATTGGAAGCATATTTAACTTAAGAGCCATGGTCAATGGTGTTGTCAAATGACTATACTTCCTTAGAAGTAGGACACATTTTTCTAGTAAGATGTGACTGTGGCCATCAAAGTCCCTAAAACTTAGCTGTGCAGATTGTAACATTTTGTGACCTAATGTATTAGTTACTATTTCTAAATAATAATAGAAATAATATGATAGAAAACTTCCTCATTTATACTGTTTTTTGGGATTATCAATCCAATGATATCCCCATTGCTGATAATTTAAAACAAAATATGATTTAATGTTGAAACTTCTCAAATTCTCCCTTACATTCTCCTTGGGGTTGCCCCTGTATTTCCAGAACATTATTCACATCACAAAACTTGGTGATGAATAGATTCCTGTCTCTTAGTGCTGCCATTTCATTTCTAGCTGTTTTTAAGTGGTCCTCTGTCCCTCATCTATTTCTCTGTGCATTCTCTGTGAAGTGCTGTGCTTTAAACCTGGCCTGAGTTCAACTTCGTAGTTTTTTTTTTTTTTTTTTTTGGTACCGGGGATCGAACTTGGGTCCTTGTGCCTGCAAGGCAAGCGGCATAACCACTGAGCTAAATCCCTGGCCCAACTTCATAGTGTTTGTCATCCCTAGAAAATACTCTTCTGAGGTGGTGCTTCTGCTGTGGGGTGGCTGTAGGTAGCTATGACACTGGCAGCCCCACCAGAATTCTCTCAGAGCCAACTCTTTTCACAAAACCCACAGGAGTTGAGAGAAGCTGGAGAGGGAGAAAGTCTCCAGATCTTCATGCTAAACACACCCTGTTGCTGTTGTACTTTCTTATTTCCATAGCCTTTTAGAAGAGGAGAATCCATATACCTTTGGTCTCCTGAAATCTCATCTAGAATATGATTTTCTCAGAACTAGGACGATGATTCCCAATAATGTTATATATAGCCACTGCTATAATATGGATGTTTGTATCCCCTCCAAAATTCATATGTTGAAAGCTTTCCCCCTAAATTGATGGTGGTATTAGAAAGCAGGGTCTTTCAGAGATGGTTAGATCATGGAACAGAGCTGTGAGGAGTGGGACCAGAGTCTTTTTTCATACAGAGGCCTGAGAAAAACCCCTGATTTCTTCCAGTTTATGAGGCTACTTTGAGAAAGAGTCTTCCTTCTTTGAAGCAGAAAGCTAGTTGCTGGCAGCTTGATCTTAAGCGTTCCCAGTCTCCTGATTTGGGATAATAAATTTCTCTTGTTTCTAAGCTACTTAGTTTATGGGATCTTGTTTTAGTAGGCTCTCAGATTAAAACTGTCAGCTTCTTCTAGTTTTGAAAGGAAATCATATTGTGAGCCTCTCCCTTGACCAAGGAGTTTCTTTCTCCTAATTATTATCTTGTTTCTCTTCTCGGTTCTGGATTTTTTTGTTTTTCTTTTCTGTTTGTGATCAGGTAGCAGTGATGTTAAAGTTGAAGTGAAGGAATGTGTCTATGAGTTTTCATTTTTCTCTCAGACTTTTCTCCTAACTGAATATTGAACTCAATCTCTGAAGCCAACAATTTCATGACTTTGTTCCTTGGTCCATTTCTGATAAACACCTCATAAATCAAATGTCCAGCCTCTGTTTCAAAAGTTCATACTGGGGAAGTCCAGTGGGGGCTGGTTACATTAAAGATACATATAAAAATATCAGTTGATATGACATCCTTCTATACTGCTGGTTTTCATCTGAAGTATAGTGTAATCATTTATTGTCTTAGAAAAAATGTCAGATATATGGTTGGTGACAAATCACTAAGAACTGTTATGTTAACCATGGTAACAGTTCTGTGTTTCTAAATAGTGCAAAAAGAATATGAAAAAAGTCTTATTAACCTTTCCTTGAATTGATTTTGGGAGAGGATTTGTTGTGATACATGGGCCAGCAACACAGCCTACAGCCAACATAGCCCATATAGGTGAGCATATAATTGTTGTTGACCACTGACTCTGACATCAGACTAACTCTCCTACTTAATAGCTGTGTAACTCCTCTTAGTTTCGGTGTTCTCATTTGAAAAATAAATATATTTTTTAGAATATTTGGAAGCACTAGATGGGAGATTTCACACAATGTGCTATCTGGTGTATTCAGGGAAAATTAAGAAAGAAAGTGTTACAGTCATTTCTATGATGTTTATTTTCTTTTCTGTAGAAAATCACACAGACTAAACAGTAAGACTAAACACAATTACCAATATAAAGAAAGCAAACAGGTGATTTTAGACAGCCAGTGGAAAATTCTCAGTATTATAATATGAGTTTGAGTTAGAAAAGTGAGACGGTAAAAATGAAAAGCCTAAGTAGGAGCAACACACTTGCAGTAGAGTGGATTCTGTCTTGGCAAAGAAGTTTGCAGAAATCATCTTTATGTAGCCCACCTAAGGATCATGGTTTAACAACTTTGCCCTCCTCCATTGCTGGGGAAAACTAAATTCACTGGCTGACTTTTTAAATTTTCTGGTCCACCGTTACCAATTATCATAATAAGAAAGGTTGTGACCCTGTTACAGTTCATTAGTAGGATCTTTTGTTTGTGGTTACTCCTGTTTTGTACATTACTTTGGAATATATAGATTTGCCTAGTATATGTATAGAGTCTATAGAATGCTTAGTAATTAAAGAAAAGGCTTGATTTATGTCCCACTACCAAGAACAAGCTAAGCTACAAGGACCCAGAAGACATTCAATGCCTTTCAGGCCATAGCAGAGTTGATTTCTTAAGGTTTACACTTAAAATAATGCAAGGACATGGACAAAAAATGAATATTTGAGTCTATAATAAGAGAATGACTTTTGTTATTCTGAAATTTGGGGCTGTTTTAAATAATGCAGTACTTGTCTATGGCAAAAGGCTGATTGTGAAGGAGTCATATGTCATTGCAAAGCAAAGTAGGGATTCCATCTATTTAAGAAGAAAAGACACTCCAGCCACTTGATGATTGTAGCAATATTCATGACTTGCAGTGCTGACGTTCTATGGATTGATGCAGTCTTCAAGTGTGGAAATACTGAGTCATGCTGAAGATAAGATGCTTTAATAATGAAAAAAATATTTATGTAGTCAGTAGATTGTCAGTAAAGGAGGTTTAGATTACAAGAGTCACCCAACAGAGACTATGTCAGGTTGCAAATTATTCTAACCACAAAATCATTTGAAAATAAGTGAAGTAAACCTAGAGTGACTTGATGCAACCCAGATCTGCTCATTCCTTCTTTCTCCCCCACTTCTCCTCTTTTATCCTCCTTCTTTTTCTTTTGAAATTGAAAAACAGTTGATTCTGTATCTAAACATAATTCCAGGGCCACCCACTCAAGACCCCTCCTGGGAACCCAGAGCTATTCTTCTTCATATTTCCAATAAAATTCTCCTAACCTCCCCAAATTCCCCAAACAAAACAAAAAAACAGACCAACAAACAGAGATAATACTGTACCAGTACACTTGTGAAAAAAATAAAGTCAGGGCCATTTTTGTGACATTTGGGAAATGCCTATTCCTAGGATATCAATGCTGCAGTGCTCATGGATCTCTTCATTTGTTCTCTCCATTTACATTGCTTGGTATGTTGTCTTAATGTCTGCAATCATTTTTCAGGACACAATTAATTGTCTGTTTTTGTAATATTTATTATTTGATAAAATTATTTGACAAGTTGTGGAACAAAAAAAATCTTGTTTTAGTAGTATTAAGGATTTTAAATCATACAGGTCATTTAGTTACTCAATTTCTGATATCCAGGCCAAACTTACAACCATTTTAGTTGAAAGGTTAGGAAGACAGCCTGAGAGCCTTGCACCCATACAAGGACAATCCTGTTTCATTTCTACCCTCTCTTGTTTAAAACGTTTCACTTCATGTTTCAGTATTTGACTTAAGTAAATGACTTTAGAGTATATTCAAGATCTTCACTCTTCCAAACAGTATGCTTCAGATATAAAAATAAAGGAATTAAAACAGGGGATGGATGTGCTAATTTGATTGTTTTATTTCACAATCTAGCTATCAAAGCCTCTCGTTACAATCTTTAAATATATACATTTGTTCTTGTCACTTATATTTCAGTAAAGCTGTCAAAAAAAATAAAAATGACTTCAAGTAGGTGTAAACTGATGACACTACACTAAGTGCCCAAATAAGAAATTAATCAGTTGACTGTGTTAGACTCAGATTAAAGTCATCTTTTCTAAATTTCCTCTTTCAAAAGCTTCTCAAATTTAGCTCTGAACTGGAATTAATCTGTATTCACATATATTCTTAGCACTATTTTAAAATTTACTTCAATTTTATTTTCTTACTATGTAGTATAGATTTTTATGAGTCATTCTAAATATTTTCTGGAAGAAGAGAGGATTAAAATAGGTAAATTAGTAAATAGAATAAAGGTTTATGTTATTAGATATAAATCACCTGTATCTATTTTATTGACAATACTAGACTCTATTTTTAACTGTGTCTAACCGATCACCAATTTATAATAATCCAATTGTGGAATACGTTTTAAGACAACAACAGAAGTTTTTCGCTGTTTTGGCCTAAAGTGCCATTATGATGGTTGGTGAAAGTATTAATTGAAGCTATATTCTTTTTCTCTTAATGTCAACTCCTTTTGAAGCTATAAATCAAATTTTTCACTTACTTAATGACATTGCATTTATTATTCAAACTCCAAGATAATAAAAATCATAGAAAAAAATTTTTTTTGTATCGGGGATCGAAACTGGGGCCTTGCTCTTTGCGCTTTCGAGGCAGGCAGCAGAACCACTGAGCTAAATCCCCGGCCCCAGGAAATTTTTACTGTCAAGTCCCACTGCTTTAGTATAGAGTTTTTCTCACTAAAAAGTTGGTTGGCTTTTGAAAATCACAAAATGTTCTTGCTTAGAGACAAGGTCATTTCTCATCATTGTCTGAGTTGTCTTTTCAGCTTCTGTGTCCAGTGGAATGCAAGTTGTACACGTTTGTGGGTGCTATCTGTACTTATGTTCTTTATTTTTCCTATTGTCACTTTTCTAGGTCTACAGCATCATGACAAGAGCAAGGAATCGCCATGGTACTGAAACAGTGTTAGGAAGTTGAGTTGCAGCCTAAATCCAAGGACCCACTGTGGAAATTTGTTATTAGGATTTTTCCAGTCTGCAAAGAGACA
Source organism: Heterocephalus glaber (assembly GCF_000247695.1). Next base: position 3,232,197 of record NW_004624789.1, on the reverse strand, counting down.
CAAGTAACATGGAAAGAGAAGAGGACATGTCAGGCAGTTGACTTTGGGTTTGAAACTTTTCTGGAGAAAGCAAAGTGGGTTCTGGTCATTGAAGAAAAGCATTTTTTTTTTTTTTTTTCCCTCATCTGAGCCTTTGTCAACTGTGTGACTTTCTTTTTTACTTTTTGGCTTTACCAGTACATGGGTTAATTGTTATTTCATTTTTATTTTTTTATATTTTTCCTTTGGAACCAGCCATTGTGTCGGAAAAGATGAACCACAAATGAAAATGCTCATTCTTTCAGGAATAAAATTTTGTAACTCTATGTGCATCTATTTTTGTAGAAATACAGAAAGTTTGGTTTAGCATTGATGGGCTATTTTTGAGGGATTTTTAAAAAATATTGTAAAAATTGTTGAGTTCTGTTTAAAGAACTTGCTCTCAGAGAAGCACTGGCAACAATGTTTAAAAAAATGCTTATCTTTATAATGTCTGTGATATGGTCATTTTTGTGCTTTCTAGGTTTACCTCAAGTGTGTGATATTTTCTTCTTTCTATAAAAGTAGCTACACTATAGCCAAACCAATTCAGTATTGTTTTTCCATTAAATCTCAGTGGTGATTTAATTCTCTTCTAGCTCACTTAATTTTGACTTACATGTATAACTTGGAAAGGGGAAATGTTAAGGGCCACCCTAAAGGATATTTCATTACTTTGATTCTCCCGAAGAGTACTTGGAGGCTATGATGAAAGTTTGCATTAATCAGATGGAAAGTTTGCCTAAAGTATAATAATTCTCTTTCTAGTCCATCCAACTTTGATAAATGGAACCAGAATTTATAAACAACTACTGTACTTAAAAACAAATGTGTTTAATCATGCTACCTGTGAGTGCCAGTGACTTATTCTGCTTGTTTCTAATTATTCATTCATAAAAATTTAAAAGTTAATGAGGTTTTTTTCAAAGTGATATTTTTTTCCTGGAGAATTTGATGAAATAATATCTGGAAAGGTACTAGACACGTAACAAAGCCCAGGCTGTTTCTGTTAATGTCGCTCATCATTTTAAAATGAAAAAAAATATAGTGCTCATGTAACCTTTTAAACCGATATTTTGCAAGTAGTTTTATTTCTTCCATTGTTTTGGTATAAGTCTAGATTTCCTTGTTTTAATCCTTTAAAATATTTTAGGTCAAAATAAAATTTGTATTGGCTTTTAAACTTTTACCACAATTACTGAAATTGGGCTAAACTTAACAATTGAGGATTCAACTTGACATGGCCTTAGGATTTAAAGTTGTTTAAATTGACATTTTAAAGGCATTAAAGACAAGGTACATTGCTTCTTTCACTTGCATGTGTCATGTGAAAAGTTAGTTTCATTTAGCTGTTTGAATTGGATGAAATGAGTTTTTCAAATTTCTCCCATCTTTCTCCACACACATAAAATAGAATGTTCTATGAAATGCTGCTTTCCAACTTTAATTGTGCACATCATGTGCATGAATATTAGACATGGACAAGACAACATGCTTAGGCAGAGTGCTCACAGATAATTTTCAAATATTCTACTCGGCTATATCTTATGTATCAATTTTTATGGTGGATCCTGAAAGTTATAGACCTATAATCTCTTGTATTTTTGTCAATCTCTACTTTGCTTCTTCTTAACTAGAATTTCTTAAACAAAATGTGTACATTTTTAACAACATAAAGTTCAAACTTAAGGTATCTTCCACTCAGCAACAATCTCAAATTTCTAAGGAATACCCTGCTTAATTACATGCATTTTGATACATTATTTGTTTAATACAATTTTTTTGTAATTTTTCCAAATAAGTGTAGCACAGAATTTAATGAATCTATGAAATGTATTTTGTCCAGGGTTATCCTGAGTATTTGAAAACCAGTATTCAGTAGTTTCCATGAGATATCTCACTGTGGATTATTAGCCTCCTTTTCCCTTAGAATCTGTTAACTTCCTTTGCAGCTTCTGCTAGAACAGTATCATACTTCATTTAGATCCTTTAGTTGGAATTTTCCAGTTAAGAAGTGAAAATATTAAATTTTTGCTTCTTTATTATCTGTGAAACTGGATTGAAAGAGACAGAGGTGACAAGTAGTGGCTTCAGCTTTAATTTAGAGTTTGTTCTCTGCCCTTCCTTGTATGTGTGGATAAAATACTTCTTGGCTCTAGGGGCCTGAGAAAAGTAAAGAATCTAAATTCTCCTTTACACAGGAAGGATTTTCAAGTGAGTTTTGAGAACAAGCTGAGGTGTGGGTTAAAATCTAAGTAGAAAGGTGTAAGTACACTGTTTTATGATTGTCTGTCATCCTTATTATCATATTACCAGCACCATCAGAATCACAAAAGAGGATGAGTTGTAATTTAATATAATAATCTAAATTTATTCTACATTTAAAATTCTGTCACCCTGTAAATCTGTTTTTTTAGCATCAAAATTATACTGTTGGACCTAGAGGTTTCCAAATTGCTTTATTGAAGGGTTCTACTTACCTTTCTAACTTCATTTAGAACCACTTCACCTTTGATTGTTTTAAAAATTAAACCTCATTCAAACTGTCTGAAGATCTATGAATTAGATAGTAGAAAATCTTCTCATTTACTCTAATTTATGCTTCCAGCACTCAACTATCAGAAATTAAGGGACAACATAGTGTTGGCAAATTAGAACCCTAACAGGATGATTGATTTTTCATTGTTAATTCGCCAGGAGCATCAATACTTTGTAAAACCCAGTATGTTTTCTTAAGAAAGTTAGCCAAACTCTCTTTACTACTCTGGTAATTTTTCTCTGTTTTCTCTTCCTTTTTAAGGTTATTTATATTTACTTAAGCAAAATTGGCCAAGATTGCTCTAAGATTTACAAACTGAGAACCAGTGTATTGCAAATAATTGAGGAATTGATTTCTTTAACTTTGTACATTTAACAAAAAAATTCTAGCCAGTAGCACAAATGATGCCCCTAAAGAACTCGATATTTCTTATGCAAATAACATTTGCCCATTTCTAGTCTAAAACTTGAAGAACATGTGCCAGAATGTAGTTTTTGAGTTTACTATCTTGGTGTATATGTGTGTGTGTGTGTGTGTGTGTGTGTGTGTGTATTAGATTTTTGACTAGGAGATGTATATGAAAATGGAATAAATTGATGTGAAGAGAATGGAAACCCTTTTCTGAATTCTGGATTAGCTACAATTTAATGTGCAATTTGGGGCTTCATTAATTTACCTCATGGGTAAAATGGGATAATAATGTCTAATGGGTAGGCTAGGGAAGTTGGAAGTCGCATATATGTGTGCATGCATATGTGGGGTGTGTGTGTGTGTGTGTGTGTGTGAGAGAGAGAGAGAGAGACAGAGAGAGAGAGAGAATGTCATTACATTGAACTCCTGAATGTCTGTTCTGCATTTTTCCATACCCATCTGTCTAGCAATCAAATGGATACATGACTGCTTTACTGTAAGGAATTACTGCACAGAGATTATTCTCCTTATACTACGTGAGAGAGATCAAGTATTAATTTATTTGCTCTGACCTTTTATACTCTTCCTGAAGGAAAATGATTTCTTCATGATGTGTAAGCCCAATTGAGAGTTTTCTTACATATTTCAATTCAAGAATGTATTCATCCAGGACCCTCTCTCAATTTAAGAGTACAGTGTCATTGAATGATCAAAGTTCATATTTCTGGTAATATTTTGGGCTTCCTTGGCATCTGGAGTAAGAGCATTTCTTTTGAAGTTATCCATTTTTTTTAACTTTCTTTGGAGGAAAAGTTGCAAAATATGGTGGAAAAATCTTCTGCATGAAAAGAGGAGGGGGATCTAGCCCTTTACACACTCAGCAGATTTACTCTGCTTGTGAAAAAAGAAACAACTTTATTGGAAGCAGATGTTGACACTATGTCAGTTATTGAAGATGGAAAGAGTTCGCGTGCCAGGCAGTTATAAAAGGGTATTGATAGCAGTTACAATCCTGATGGATCAGCTTCCCACGTGATGGAGGAATAGCAGAATCTATGAAACCAAAATCCAAACCAGTCTCCAATTTTAATGTACAGGACCCAGAACCCTAAGGATTTATTTTTAAAATTTTGTTTTGTTTTTTTTCTTCCCCGAAGGATAAAAGCTAAATCTTTCAGGAAATGTAAGGCTTGAGAGAAAAATTACAGCTTATGTTTTAAAAAATATTTAAAAGCTAAAGAACTTTTAAACTCTTATCAAAGCATTAAAACTATTATTAAAATTGTTTAAAAATATTAGGCTAGAGTTTTAGTCCAAAAAATATATGTAAACTGTAAAAAATTACAGCTGGTGTTTGGGACATGTATGAATCCTGAGAGGAAACCTCTGTCTCAGGAGCTGCAAAATATTAATCACCTTGATAACTTGATCACAGATTGGGCAAAGAACAGACATTAAAATTATACATTGGGATTTTTTTTTTTTAGTGCTTTAGTGCTTTCCAAATTGTAGAGATAGTCATTATTTTAAAAAGATAGTGATTTTCTTATTGTCATTGTGCTTTTTCATTTGCTTAAAAAAACCTTTTTTATGATTTCAAATAATGCATAAAACTAATATTCAATTGAAATTTCAGTCAATTTAATTTGATGCAAAAATTTTACCTAAATCTCTTTATTCAATCCCAAGAAATTCTACTATATTTGAGCATAATTTACCAATCCCATTGAATAAGTAAACAAGAACACCTTCTAGAAAAGGAAAATTCATCTTTAATTAGCTTCCTGTTTCTAGACTACTAAAATTGGGCATAAGAATATTTCTGTTAGACTACAAGATTCTTTAATTATTTGTTGTTATATGCATAAGATGTGAACTTTTCTAATAATGTCTCTTTATACTAATAGAGGTGTAAATTTTTTTCTATCCTGTGGTTAGAGCAAAGTTAATTTACACACTTGATTTAATTCCTTAGGATATGTAAATTTTTGCATATTCTATCTGATTTAGAAATACTATTCCATATGTTTTTTTAGGATATACAATATAGGGAAAGGTTTTCATGTGAAGTATTTGTATCATTTTGAAGTGTATATACTAAAGGAAATGTTGGATTCAATATGTTTTCATCATATAAATCTAAAGTACAATGCTTTCATAAAGAAAAAAATACACAGAATGATAAACTTTATATTTGTCACATGATCCAGTAAACTGAAAATCAACAATAGAAACATTACCATACACCACTGGAATATAATGTAATTTCAAATTTATTAGTTCCACAAACAATTATGTTACCTTTACATTTCCATAAAAGGAAATTAATCTTAGTTATTCTGTCATTTTTAAGTAATAAAAATATATATCATTCATAAAACTTTTGGTTTTATAAGATAATTATAAAATCACATTTTTAGGGTTTTTTGTGGGATTGGGGAAGAGACTTTTAAATTTCTATTTACACTTCAACTGCAGGACACATAACTATATGCCAATGATACAAAATGATGGAAAACTTTGTAGTAAAAACAGATGTCATTATCTTCAATTGTTCAATAAATAATGTGAATTTAATGTGTATATTTAATGTAGCATTTTAATTTTGTCTGAATTTCTTGAGAATTAAATGTTTTTGTTTCCTCTTTATTTAATTAAAAATCTAGCAATATTTTTCAAAATTACATCTTAGGTTTTTTAATTATGAAGTTCATTATTGGAGTCATGTTACAGTGCAGAGGGGAGTATACAACAAATGTTTATAATGTAAGAGCAAGTGAAATGGCTTATACTAATTACAAAATAACAGGTGCCTTGAGAATTTGTGTGTATGTGTATGCGTTGTACTAGGATTTGAACCCAGGGCCTTCTCCATTTTGAGACAGGATTTCACTAAGTCATTAAGTTGCCCAGTCTGGCCTCCAACTTGTGATCCTCCTTCCTCAGACTGGCAGAGTGCAGGGATTATAGGCAATCACCTTCAGGGAGAATTTTTTAATATAGTGCTTATAAAATAATCATTTGAAGTTTAGGGAAAGAGGTACTGTTTTTACATTTATTGACACAACTAGCTATATAATAAATAATAAATATTAAAAACAAACTTAACAGAGACTTTTCTACAATTCATTGGCCTTGAAGAAATATCCCAGGAAAGGAGAATTCCAAGAGCTTGCATTTTGAAACAAGCAAGACATATGCAACACATAAGCCCTCTATTTTCTTATTAAATGAATCTTTAATGTGAACGTATGAAAGTCTGGAAATCAGTATCTAAATAAGTACACCCTCCCACATGACAGCTGAAAGAATTGGCCACAGCCTCCTTATCTGTACCATATTTATGCTAGATTATTATAGGAGTTTTTTGTGGTGGCTGTAAAAAATTATTAGAAATATTGCTTAAAATTACACAAACTTGATTTACTATTCTGTGGGGAAGGCATTTATCAGAGATTTTGTTTTGCTGGACTACAAAGTGTAGGCTGCATTCTGTCTTGATGCTCCAAGGGAAAATGTTTCCTCACGATTCAGTTTCTGGAGTCCTTCCCTCATGGCCCTTTTTCCCTCTCATCAAAACCAGTAGCTGCTGGTCAAGTCCTTTGCACATAGCATCACTCTCACCCTCTCTTCTGCCTTTCCTTACAGACTTAGGGCTCCTTGTGATTACAGAGTATATGTGTATAACCTAGGATACTTTCCCTAGATCATAACCCTTTATTACTTATCTGCAAACTCCTCTTTTCCATGCAAGATATAATATTTATCAGTTCTAAGAATTGGGCCAAGAACATCATTCGGAGGACATTAATTCCACCTATTTTGCCTACTACTTAACTTCAATAATGTTTTATCAACATTATAAATAGGATTTAATATTTGTAACTAATAAGACATAGTGATTGCATGGGCATTTTTGTGGGAATTCATCTTTGTTCACTTAAATAATTGCAAATGAAAGAAATTCCTGTTGCTATTTCAAATGGATCACGTAGTTATTATGATGCTTGGAATCCAGGGGGCTATGTGATATTTATGTAAGCCAGGCACTCAGTGGGGTGGAGAGCAGGTCATGTAGTGCAGATTCTTCCAAGCTGAAGTGTGTTTTCTCTGGAGACAACCAACTACCATTTAATTGTTTTGCTTCCTTTTTTGGGAACATATGCCCAACCTGTGATGTCCTAAGTCACCAAGCATCTCACTTGACCTACCCATACACATTTGACTAAATACCAAGAGATGACTACATTGACGTGGTAAAGCTTTAATACTTTTGTCCAGATTGAATCATTCCAGATGCTATCAGCTAGGCAATGGAAAAACTTACAAAAAGCAAACATGTTTTGCTAGAGTTAATGTGTAAAGTAGGTGTCCATCCTATGCAATGCTGCTCAATAAATAAGCTGATTTTGTTAGAAAAATCAAGCACAACTGTTTTACTTTCTATACAAAATTTAGATGTAGTAGAATGAAGAATACCAGCGTTGATCTTTGATTTACACTTCTATAAAAGACTACTTGCAGAGAGCCAAATATAGAAACAAATTTTTGGTGCTATCTTCCAAAAAAATACAAAATCTGTTCCCCTTTAAGCATGTTACTTTACCCTTTCTTTTGGATCTTGCTAAAAGGCAAATACAGTTTTAAAGTCCATCCTTTCCATTAAAAGTTCTTTAGTCTTATAAATGAACTCTATGTGGTTTTGTGGAGTTTTATATTTTTAAAAGAAAATGGCTATATGACAAATCTATCCAGTATTAACAATTTTCTTATAAACAAATACTTTGGTGATGAAAATATTTTTAATTATAAAAATCATTATGTAATGTGTATGAATATATGCAACTTTCATTTGTCAATTATATCTCAACAAAGTTGGGAGAAAGTACTTCTAAGTCAAAGATTAGAGTTAACAACAATTATGAAAATCCCATTTTGATAACTTCAGGATTAGCCAAGGATCTTTTGTTTTCTCTTTTCTGTTTCCTTTTTTTATTGAACCAAAAATATTTTTTAAAATATAAGCTCCAACTAACAAGGTGTTCTTTGTCTTAGAACGTGGATGCTGTGTTTTAAGTGTTATCTGAAAAGTAAAAGGAATAGTCCAGATTTCTTTGTAATGCAATTCACACCAGTAGCTCTTCTGCTCAGCCTATGATACACACACATAAACACACACACACAATTTTGAAAACAATTTAGCAAACTTCAAGAAAACAGCTTTCTACAGTAACAACTGTAGCAGCCATCTCTGTGGGGGATTTTAAATAAACACAAGGCTGTTTGGAAATACTTGTTATATGTAAATATGCAAAATATGTTGAACAGTGCTAACAGCTGTAGGGTGTACTCTCATTCTTGAGCAGAATATTTTGGTGGCAATGGTGGGTTTTATTTTTCCATCTTTCTTTTTATCCCCTTCCACTTGTCTTCAACCAGTCATTCTTCCAAAATTTTCTCTGAGATCTTGAAATTAACACACACCCCCGTGCTATTACAAGAGAATCATTTCATTAGATTCCCACTGGAAAAGGTGGGTGGCATCCTGAAGGAATGTTTCTGAGTTACCCAATGTTGAAAAGGCTACACTTCAGGGAACTTGCTTGGACTTGCTTTGACACCAGTCTCACACCCATCCCAGAGTCTCAGCAGGCCAGATTCCACTGAGGCTTGCATTGCAAAAGGCATGTAAGTCCTATTGTGAGTGGCCTTCCACCCAAGATGATCCCAGTGGTCACAGAATAAACATTTAAGTGTCTTATCAGGGTCTATAACAGAAAGGCACTCATCCATTTATGAAAATAAGCATATGCCTTTCTCATCAGAACCAAGATAGCAAGGGGGACTGAAGAGAAATTAAAAATGAAAGTCTCTTCTTACAGGATTTTTGACAGGTTGAGGGTTTGGAGCAGAAAAGGTGACAAATGTGAAGCAGAAAAGCCCAGATCCTACAAACAGATCCAGTGGTGTCTATTGATACTATTTAATCCATATTTCCTCAGTTTCTTCACCAGCTAGTGAAAATCAAATGACATAAGAAATCTAAATTGCTTTAGGAAAGCAAAAATTACTATGTAGCTACAAAGAGATGAAAATTAGCGTTACGCAAATGTATTGGAAGTAATTCTCACAAATGATAATTTGTATATAGCCTTATTTAGGAAAGCGTTAGCAATATAAAAATGAAGATATGAGTTTTAGCAATGCTATACATTCTTGGACAGTTTCCTTACCCTGTTTAAATCTAAATATGGTCGTCTGTAACATTAAGGAACAGAGGCTATTTCTTAGAGTTATAAGAATTAAATAAAATGTGATTCATTTATCACAGAGCAAATACTATTGTTTCTCTTTTATTCAATCTCATTTTTTAGTAACTGAGGAAACCTTTAGTTAACTACTTGCTAATTACACTCAACTGTAAGTGACAAAGTCAGGTTCAAAACTAACTAGCTAAACAAAAGTCTCAAGAACACCACAGTGTGTCCCAAAGTTCTTGCTGTTGTCACATCTAAATATATTTGGTGTGAGTAAATTCTAATAATCTCTTAGCAAACTAGAATAAGTTAAATAGTATGTGGAAGCAAAAATGTCCAGAAAGGGCAGGCTATTTTGAGATTGAGAAAAAAATGAAGTGGCTTTCATTTCAAATTTAAGATAAACTTTGAAATTATAGGCATTATTTTCAATTTGTGGCTGCAGAATCAATTCCTTTAACATATTCTTCTGGTCTAAAGGATTATGATTATTTTTCTACCAAAGTCAAGCCAAGTCTCATTAAAATACCGAATAATGGGCTGGAAGAATTGTAACATGTGCTGTGTTGACATCTTATTTTTCATCTGAAATTGTCAATCTTTAATCTCTTTAAGTGATAAGTTCTTGCTTTGTCTATTAATAAAATAAGAAAAATCCATTTTAATCCTGATTTTATTTTTTTTCAGTGAAGGAAATATTTTGAAATACATTCATTTTGCACATGCTAAATATGAGTTGGGGCAAGGCTAGAAACAATGGAATAAATTATTTAAAAACAATGATCTTAACTTGGAGCTTCTCTCTGGCTAAGAGATTGCAAGAAAATTCAGTAAATTTAATCCGCTACTTCCCGGTTGTTTGACATGAATAAAAATACATTTCCTCATCAGTAAAAATAAAGAAAAAGAAAACAAAAATGGCAATGCCTACATTATAGGGTAGGAATATGGATTTAATGGGATAAATTATAAATTCCTATTCAATTCTAGATATCATAGGGTTCCTAGGGAGCATAAGATCTTATATATCAACTAAATTAGCCTTAATTCATTAAGCAGAGAAACACAGGAACTTCAAAAAAGTCATATCATTGAATCCTGAGCAGAAATTTCCAAGGTGAGTTCTCTTATTTCCATGTTGCAGATTTGAGATGCAGAGATTTTAAATAACTTGGCTAAAAGAGAATCAGGATTGAATACTCAGTGTGCATAATTTCTAAGCTTATATCTTTTTCATTATACCACACATTTTTTTCAATCTACTAATTAATTTTTAGTGCTTTCTGTTTGCTCATATTCATACATAAAACAGAAGTCAATCAAGAGTGCAAAGATTTTGCTTTGGGTACCTGGAACCTGGCTTTTAAATTGTTTATACTGCAAACTAGCAGTCTTCCTGGACTAAATAACTAATAATGTAAAATATGAAGCCATCATATTGAGTAATTTGAAAATCTCCAGTGTTTCCATTAGAAATCAGATTAATATGAATTAATGAAGGAAGGAGACAATTCCCATTTTCTTTTTCCAAATCCCATGAAATTAGAGGATTAGGGATAGGGAGACTACTGTTTATGTGTGTCCATAGCAATCTTCCTCTCCATTTAATCTTTGCAGAGAGTCAACTGTGTATGCTAACAATATCAATGAAAATAAAACATAATAGTGATTTAATCCCCATGGTATCTGGTTTCAAATCACATGGCTGTTTAATTTTTCCCCTTGAAAATTTGGATGTAGCATATATACTATTTGAAATAAGCTAATCCACCTTCCTATCAGCCGGGATGCACTCATAGCCAAGAGTCTTAAGAGTACCAGCTTTTATGGAAATACTACTCTGAAGGCACCACTCTGGCCCATCCATTCTGCTGGACCCGGAGGCTATGAGTCTTCTGAACTCGTCCATGTTTCCTGGCTCCATGCTAATCTCCTTTTACTTACTGACAAAATTCAAAATTCAGTATCCGTAATGTTGACCTTTTTTTTTTTTTTGGTACTGGGGATCCAACAAGGGTCCTTGCACTTGCGCAGCAGGCGGCGAAACCAGAGCTAAATCCCGGGCCCTGTTGATCTTTTAATTGTACTTGCCAGAAGTTTTACTTCTTTTACCCTAATGTGCCTTTGCAGTTCAGCCTTGCCAAGCCTTGCCTGCTGGAGTGAGCCCCCCTCAAATTGTTCCTTGGAGTCTCTGAGGATTAACTTTGGAAAGTTAATAACCCAGGGTCAGATCCAGGATTTGGGGGCATTGGAAATTATAAAACTTAAGGAGAAGGCGACCTTTTAAGGAAACGAAAACAAAATGAATAATAACTTATGTGTGAAAGTGAATATTTAGTAGGAGAATTTATAACTGGTAAATTTTGGAAAGCTATTGTCACAGAAGACAAAATTTAGAAAAACATAAAATTTTATAAATTTTCTTCCCAAGACTCATATGATATATCATACTACTTTTTCAACAACTACTTTAATTCTCTGCACATTTCTAACTTGTTGCCTTTTCACCATCCTATTGTTTGTTGATAGAATATTCATAGGATGTGTCCATAAAGTAATACAATCTCATGGCCTTTGAAAACAGAACAGAGAAGGATTAAAGTACTTGTAGATGTCATTCACACAATAGAGTGTGATTATTTAATTATTCATGATATGTTTAAGAATAGCGTAAGTATATACAGTAAGGCAAATTCTAGATATCCACCAGCCTGAGTCTGCCTTCGCTTCATCCCTGTCATCTCACCAGGGGAATGTGTTTTGGAAGAGAGATCCAAGTGAAAGAGACAAGTGTTCTTATATGATAGTGGTTAAAATAGCTTATTTTTTAACAAATTACAAAAACATATGAGCATGACTCTAAAATTTATCCCAAGGCTCCAGGGCCTCAGAAGGTATCTGCACGCAAGGGACCTGGAAGCTTTGGCTCCGTTAGCTTCCTGGCGAATCTGCCTATACATACATATGCCACTTAAATGTGTCCCTTGTGGTAAAAAAGGAAACTCTGCTTGTATGAGCATTGGTTTCTGGTTTTACATTTTTAATTTACTATCTGTTTCAGTACATTAAACTGAAAATTCATAGATGATAAGATAAAAACATACAAAGTCACTCAAATTTAGAAAGGCTTCAGGTTAAAAGGAGCTAAAAGGAAAAGCTCAAATGTGTTGAATGGAATTTTACATAGTCCAACAAGGAGAAAAACAATTTGTAAGAGAACTCTCAAGTGAAGAATTTATGTGTAAATAACCTGAAGCTAAGAACAGTGAGGAACAAATTAGCCCATGGGTAAAGCAATCTTGTTTTTCTTAAAAATAAAATGATATGCTGTTTGCAGGTATGTATGATCATGGACCAGAACTATTAGCACATGCTTAAAGCAAAGAAGTCTTGCCAAATAGTAAGCATTACTGAAAGAATGCACTCTAGATTATCTGAAAAATAAGTGTATTCCTGACTTAATTGTGTTACTGGCCTCCTATATGCCTCTGGAAAAACTTCCTTGAAGTTTCCTTGAAACATTTCCTTGTGTTTCCTAATCTATAGAATAAGGACAACAAAACTGGACAATCACTGTCTTCTTCTACTTCTAAGTTATGTAATTGTGCATATATTTGCTTAAAATATAATACCATCCCATATTTAGACATCATAATTAATATTTTCCTGGAGCCAGAATATCTAGGAAAGAGTAACTTAATTGGAAAATATTATTCGACAACTTCTTTAGATGTTAATGGAAGTCTAAGCTATAAAAATTCAGTAATGACAATGTTGAGCAGAGTAGAACAAAGAAAAATTCCGAAGACTCTCTTTGCAATAAATGCCATTGGTATTTATGTAACTTGAAATAGGAAAAAAAAAGAACAACATGATTTTCTTACGGATTTGACATTCTAGAACTTGTATTTTTAACTCAGTTTATCCTTCAGGGAGCCAATATTCAAACCTGTGTGTAATTTAGACATTTTTTTCATTCCATGTATCCCACATACTGGTTCAAATTACTCAATGATGGAAAATAGAAATGGAGGGGGGATCCATTTATAGCATTCCTATTACTAATTATATGTAGCACAGTAGACAAAGTCACACATGTATTAGTCAAGGCCTAACAAGTTATTCACCTCACTCCACCCCCACTCATTTATCTTTGTGTCATTTATAAAAAAGAAATCCTTGTGTTGTGTCCAGCTTAATCATAACAATCCATATTGGCTTGTATAGCTTCCACTGGGAAACTATTAATTCTAGGTTTCATTATCTTTTTCTGCATTTACTAACTACTTAAGTTTCTTGTGTCCAAATTTCATGTAACGACTTACAGTCATTTACACTTTCATCATGAAGAACAATTTATCCAATAATTTAACAGCATTTAATATCTGCTTATGATGCCATCTGTTGTGCTGGATCTCATGTTCAATAGATATGGTCATTGTGCTCTAAAACATCCTCAATTTCCTTGGTCCGACTGCTCCACATGTTTGAATCTATCATATTCTCGTATATCAATAATTTAGGAATATTATTCATATTTTATTTCTTTCATTTTTCTTAAGTGAATGTGCATTTCTTCTCAAGTATTTTGTCCCCCTCACATGTCCAAAAGCATTCTTTGTCTTTTGGTACTGGGGATCTAGCTCAGGACCTTGTGCTTGTGAGGCAGGCGAGGTGCCACTGAGCTAAATCCCAGGCCCTCAAAGGCATTCTTACTCCATTGTCATTTTCACTACTAGATTTATTATGTATGGATGGCACCTCCAGCCTGATGTCCTCCTAGCTAGGCAGTGGGAGTCGATTAGTGTGACCAAAGCATTCTACTCTAAGGTGGAAGGAGGACTTTTTTCTGGAAAGGGAAGCTACATTCACTTCTTTGCAGTTTAAGGGGCTATTTGATCCTTTCCGGGATCTTCTCATATTCCTGGCAGTATCACAGAAGGATGGATTCCTGGCACTGGAAGGACATTGGAGAGTGAAAGTGGGAGGCATGTAGAAACAAGGTTTTTTTGTTGTTTTTGTTTGTTTGTTTGTTTTGTTTTGTTTTTTTCACTTTGCTTTGGTCAGCATCTCTAGAAGCTGCAGTAACATGCAGATATTGACTCCTCTGTAGCTTTTGCTCCTGTCCCACTCCCAACTACTACAAGTTACCCTTGCTCCTAAGCTCCCTGAATATTGCTTTTCCTTATCTGCACTCTGAGGCTGGTAGTGGCTTCCTTATGTTTTTAATCTCTGATTTGGCTCATCATCTCATTAGCTTTTTTGTCAATGTGTAATCCATTTCCTGAATTGACTTTGCCCTTTTAAAAACTCAAAGTGGGTTTTGTTTACATGGTTCCAATGTGGAAGATAAATTTGCCTATATGGAGTTATCCCAGGAACCAAAGCTTCAAGAAAAGATTGTGGCATAGATGTCTTTACATGCTAAAGTATGATAGTAGGAATGCCTTTCTTACAGGGAAAAAGGGATTTTAGTAATCTGTGGTATGTAGTTACATCACAAATCCTTCTATTTTCAAGGCTGTAGGAAACTAAGTAATCTTCTATGTCAGTGGCATGATTTCTAACCTGAAGAGGTTGTAAAAGTGTTTGGGACGGCACTGAAAGACTTCAGAAAAAGAGTGAACTCAAAGATTTTGATTCTTAACTCAAATCTCAGCTAGGAAACCAGAGCACATTATGGCAGCATTTTTAAAAAATCCATTATGGTCCCTGGTCAGACATAGCTAAAATTCAGTACTAAAGATTTATAGGAGCAAGTTGGTCATATTCAGATAACTTTGCCAAAATTCTTCTGTTTAATGCTGGGTTAATGTGACAGCAGTGGTATCCTGAGGAACAGACAGGTATATTTTGATATAATCAGATAAAGCTAGAAAACCTCATAATGAAATGAATTCAATAATCAAATATCAAAATTTGTTTCTGATTTTAAAAATCCTCCATTTTCTTTCTGAAGAATCTAGCTTTCTTTCATGATCTACCCATATAATACTCCATTGGCTCTACAACCAAAACCAGTCATATTCCAGGTGTAGCAGAGGAGAAACACTATTTATCTTGGGAATATATAACATATTTATCTTGGGAATAAATTGTAAGAACTGGCTCATATTTATCATTGGAATTAATCATTTGGAATCTATAGATCACATACATGAATGGATCCTAGTATATTAGACTAGGGAGATGGAATAAAAATTAGGTTGATATGTCTTTTGGGTACAGGATTTAGTGTAGAATGTGAGCTGCTGCATAGTTCTACCAGCTTGTTTAGTTGGCTGACAAAAGCATGGATTCCACCCACAAAAGCCTGTGTTTAATAAGGTCAAGTTGGGCAAAACTTCCTTGTGATTATTTGAAGAAGGATTCTAATAGACATAAATTTTGTGATGTAAGAATAAAATTACTATGTTGAACTCGCTCTCTCTCTTTTTCTGACAGTGTTGTCTGGAAGTTACAGAAAACACTCCCATCCCTGGGGCATTGAGAAATACTTGGTGAGGGAAATAGCATCATTCTTATTGACTTGGTGTTCACTAGAAGGTTAGAGATAGTGGTAAAAGTTGCCATCTTAAAGTAGTCTACATGATTTTAATTGGAATTGTGGGACCCCAGGCTGAAGGAGGCCAGGTGCTATTATTTAACCATCAGAGATAAGGTTCATTTACCACAGCAGGCTGTAAACATAGTAGTTTAAGATCTAAAGATCTGGGCCAGAAACAATTGACTACTTGGTTTTAGGAAGAAAAAAAATAATTTTCACGAAATATCAATTGATTTATAAGGTAGGAAATATATTTGACCTAAGGAGTCGAAATATTCAATTCATTGCCACCTGAAGACATGATCTTTCATCAAATTTCTCAACCAACATAGTGCATAAACCTAAACTCCTTGTTTGGAGAGGAGGCCAGCATCCTTGCAAAAGTCCCTGTGACACTGTCATGTGTCTAGACTATAAATCTTCCTCCAAGGATACCCTGAAGAATTATATGACCATTTTGCTTGTGGCTGTACTAAAGAAAGGGAGGATCCCAGACTCTGACTCTCAGTTGACACTAATCCCTTAGAGGCCCTGAAATACCACTGCGATTCACTAAGGCTTAAATAGTTGGCTGATTTTTGTTCTAAATCTAAGTCTATCTCAGAATAGGCCTATTGAATCCATAGGTCCAACCTTTGATTATTTTCCCATGATAAATTCTTTCTGTTGTGCGTTCTGTTAAAAAAAGCCAAAAATTATCCCCCAGAGGTGTCTCATTTACCCAAATAGTAAATCAAAAGCAAAACCTCAATCTAGAAAGGTTTGTAAATATCAGTCTTTCTTCCAAAACATTAAAGGATGTAGGAGAGCAATTGGTAGAGCCTTCACAACTAATGTGGAAAAAAAAACTGTGAAGGGACATTGGAAAATGATCAAACAACTATGAATTGTGTTAAAATTAAACAGATTTTTCTCCAATTCTTACTACTGTTCTTGACATACATCCTGAATAAAATAAATTCTAGAATTCTTTGGCACTTAAGACATGGCTATTGATGGGCCAGGCATGTAGCTCAATGGCACTGCACCTGCCTGGCAAGCACAAGGTCCTGAGTTCAATTTCCAGTACCGCCCCCCAAAAGACATGGCTATTGATCTGGCTGAAAATAAATGCTTCCTCCTTTTCTGTGATAATTAGAGATCAACTTAAACAATTCACTCTCTTGTTAGGGACACCAGTATTATGAGTAGAGGTAATATGGTATATGTTAGGGTTATTTGAATTTTTCTGTTGTTTTTCTTGTTGTTTGTCCTCAGAATCTTAAACAGAACATCCTAAAAAACATCTCACAGGTCCATAACATTAAATGTTGATTGACTCTGGTGGAATAACAATAGTATCTTCAGTGCTTAACAAGTAACTTGTGTGTTAAGGAGTAAGTAGGAAATAAATTCAATGAAAATTCAGGCTCCTGTTGTGTCAATAAACCTTCCCAAGACATGTAGGAATGTTTGTTTTTCTAAAGTGTAAGTATGCAAGTTGTCAAATATGCTTCCCAGAATGAGGAGAAACTCTTAGGGAGAAAAAATTGTTTTCATAGAAATAGATATATATTGTGGAAGTGGGTTTGCCTGCTCTATGTGTCTTCCTTCTTCTAGTACTACCATCCATGCAATTAGTTACAATCATGTTACTCCATAGCTCATTGCTTCTAAACAAGAAACCTAGAAGAGTAGCAACGAATCTAAAAGAGACAATCACAAAACACGGTATGTGCTTACATTTGAAAACATTTATTACTGTAAAAGACACAGTGATTATTATGGACAAGAAAGAGGGAATACTGATTTTCAGCCAGATCAATAGCCATGTACTAAGTACCAAAGAGTTCTAGGATTTATTTTACTCATAATTTATGTCAAGAACCAATAAATATGTAATGCAGTGCAGGCTCAGGCCTCATTGTCTTTTTTTTTCCCCATTAAGGTTATTGGTATATTTTAGGTATAAAATGCAGTTACATTTATCATTGGGATCATCTTGTACCATCGCATGAGTATCTTGGTTTTAATTTTTTTCCCCTTCCCTTACCCTCCCTTCACCCCCTCCACCCTTCCCTATTTGCAAAGACTTTGTTTCCATTTTTTCCTTTTCTCATACTTTTTCTTTTCCTTTTTTTCCTTTCCCCTACCCTTCCCACTTCCCCTGCATCTTTAGACCCTTTCTTCCTGTTACACAATATCAATGATACATTTTTGAATTACAATATCAAGATCTAGGAGACATTACCACAGATTTTACAGAATTTAAAAGGATATAGAAAGCATATTACAAAAATCTGTTTTGAAATAAATTTGACAACTTCTA
>NW_004624789.1:3179239-3211577 GCF_000247695.1 Heterocephalus glaber | reverse complement strand
TTATCTGAGTAATTATTTCTGATTTCATTTTTCCCAGATCCTCTTTTGTTGCCAGTTCAGAGAGTCCAGGTGGTTGAGTATCAGATTATTCCATCTCGTTTCCCTTTGAAGTTGCTGTAGGTGATCCTGAAGTCTGTTTTTGAGGCTTGTTTACGTGTCTTCTCATTTCCACGGGGGCGGGGCCGGGGGGGGGTTCTTCTGGTGGCCGTGCAGCTCACCTTCTCTGCCCTAGGAGCTTGGGATGGAAGTCACTGGCTGTATTGATTTTAAATAATAGGTTTGAACTAGTCCCACATGCAAATTCCTCAGGCTTCACAGAGTGGGCGGGAGGCCACAGACGTTATTTGTCAATCACTCAGGGGTCATTGTCTTGGCCAGCTCTCAGTCTCTCTTCCAGCCTTTTGAATATGGCAAGCCTTTTAGGTGGAGCTATGGTCAGGGACATTCAGATCATCTATATACTGCCTAGGTTGTAAACTAATGAGTTTAGAAGACGCCATGTTCTGTATGACTTCTCTAGTTTGATATTTCATCAACAAACACGTGTGCATGTTTCTCCAAAAAGCTTTATATACACCATAAGCACAAGTGTTGTTCATGGTGTGTTTCTGTGAACTTTTTCAACAAAAACTCCACTTTGTAACTTTTTATTTTACTGTTCTGCAAGATTGAATACTATTTTGCTAGAGGTCTTAGTTTCTAAGGAAGGAATGGTTCTACTAGAGAATATAAAAATTGCTTCATGAAACTGGGGTGGAAACTAGCACCTATTTCTTCTGAGCTACACATACCACTGAACCATCAAGAATGGAAGGAGGCTACAAATCCAAGGGGATAAAAGATGGCTGTTAAAGAGATCAATCAAAAGTAGAATGGAATCTAGGTGATTTCTAGGGATGCATTTTATTACCTCCGTACTTCGTAGTAAAAATCAATAGAGAACAATAAAAACCAGTAAGACAGTGACCCAGAAACTCATTTTAATGAGAAGGGAATTAGTACTTGAAAACAAGCAAAGTTTTGTCAAATGCTTTTGTTTGAGAACCAAATTCATTCCTGAACTGAGGTATTACTATAATTGTATTCGAAAGATACTTCTATCCGATTATCCTTAGAGGGGACAAAAGCAGTATTTCCAGTCTCTTTCTAGAGTCATTTTGACATCAAAATGTTCTGATAATTAATGGATTTTGCTCTTCATATTCTGCAATAATGTGTGAGTGACAGTGGAAATGGTACTAAAATATTCCATATCTAAAAATTCCACATGAATTTGAATTTCTAGTTTTTTTTTTTTTCTTTTTGGTACCAGGGATCGAACTCGGGGCCTTGCACTTGCAAGGCAGGTGGTAGAAATACTGAGCTAAATCCCTAGCCCTCCACATGAATTTTATACAAGAATTTATCTTACATATGAAAATTTACCTTGTAATGAAAAGTATCAACCCATTTTAGTTTCTTTCTTTGAATATAATTAAGCCTTCTTTAAAATACCTCAAAATAAATCTTACTGAAGTAAAAAATATATAAATTCCCTGAAAGTCAAGCTTTAAAAACAAATATATAAACAAAATACCAAAATATTAAATAAGCTCTTTCTTTTTTTTTTTTTTTTTGGTACCGCAGATTGAACTCGGGTCTTTGCGCTTGCGTAGCAGGCGGTGAAACCACTGAGCTAAATCCCCAGCCTAAATAAGCTCTTTTTGATCTGAATCACATCAATATTTATCTTCTCAGCACAAATTATTTAAATAATTCTACATATACAGTATGAGTTAATATAATAGTAGTTGCATCCCGTAGTATTGAGGCACTATGATTATTCTTGTTGAAGGGTGTGCATACTCCCTTACTGCTTTTGGCAGGATAGAAATGTTAGGCTGTAATTACAATGACTAAACCTCAAAGGTTAATGAAAAACTGCAATACTCACCATGAATACTATAGAGTTGGATAGGAGCCTTCACTCATTTTAGCCACTATGGGACCGGGATAGGAAGGCTTTGCTTCTTGAAGTTGCAACATCTGGAATACTTATTCATTTCAGTTTCTACTTTTTTAAAAAAAGATACATTTGGGGAATAGCAAATATTCCTCTACTCACATTCAATTAGCTGTAACTATTTATATAGCACTATCCAGATGCAAGAAGATGGGAAGATGTGAGCAAGAAATGCTTAGCAAAAATTTTCCCTGCTAGTCACCAACAATAACAAATATTTATTAAGTATAGTTGTATACATATAGCATTGAACAAAATGATGCACATAGTGTGATGTGCTAATTCTTATTTATCCCCATGTGTACAAGATAACAACTGAGAGATTTCTTCAAATATAATATGATCATTCAATTGAAATGATACAACTACTTCTCAGAGGATTCCAAAACTCACATACAATTAACATTTAGAAGAGTAGATAAGTAGAAAATAACTAAAACTAATGTAGATTATTTTCTACATTTGGAAATTTATTATTCTAATGGTACATGATTATAAGCTCAATTATAAAGTTTAAAATGATGACATAATGATTCACAGAGTTTAATTTCCTTACTCAAAACATACAGCCACTAAATAGTAGTCAAAGTGAAATTCACATCTTGAGAGTAACGCCTGATCTATTCTTCCTCTTAGACTAGTGATTATCACGTCTCTACCTGCAACCTCCCAAGGGATTGAGCAGCCACCACAATCCAAGGTAATACTCAGGTACTCATAATAGTGGTAGTCTATATCACTCTCCTGCTTCTTTTGAAAACATTGAAATAAATCTTCCCTTGAGCAGCTCATTTATATGGCATGATATATATATCTCACCTGGAGAGAGAGAAAAATATGACATAAATCTCCATATATATTCCATATGTTTCTGGAGAAACAGAAACAATAGAACGGGGGAAATATATATATATATATGTATATATATACACACACATTTGTGTATACGGTATCATGATATATTTTATTTCTTGTTTTTTGGGGGTTTTTTTGGTACTGGGGATTGAACTCGGGTCCTTGCACTTGTGCAGCAGGCAGTGAAACCACTGAGCTAAATCCCTGGCCCTTCATGATATATTTTAAACCTAAACAACTCTACCTCCTCTCTGTCCCTCCTTCCTTCTCAATGTGTGTTTATATGTATGTATGTATGTATATATGCAAAATACCATATGAATATATATTTTATACCATAATACATATATATTACATATTACTAAATACCATTAACATATATAACATAATACTATAATGGTATTATAGAGAGAGAGAAAAGAGAGAGAGGTTTTAGATAAGTGATAGATGCATATACACACACAGGGAGCTCTATTTTAAGGAATTGGCCTACATAATTGTGAAAGGTTGTACATTTAAAATCTGCTGGCTAAACTGGCAAGCTGGAGACTCAAGGAACAGGTGATGCAGCAGCTAGAGTCTAAAGGCAGGCAGCTGGAAAAATTCTCTTGGGGGTTGTCAGTCTTTTTTCTCTTAAAGTATAACCATACTATGAAAGTAATCTGTTTCACTCAAAGTCCACTCATTCTGATATTAATCAGATTTTAAAAATAACTCAAAACAACATATTGATGAAGTTTAAGAAAGTATCTGGGCTCAGTAGCCCACTCAAGTTGACAGGTACTGTAAAATTAACTCAAACAGACAAGAAAGTTGCTGTGCACAGCCTTTCAATATGAGCCACCATTTCACACAGGAAGACTTAGAGTCTTCAGCACAAGCTTCCTTGCGAGTGATGTGCTGTTTGAGACGAAGGACAGTGTTTCCTTTCAGGCTTTATAACATCATACACAGAGCAAATGCTCTACTCCCTCCTATCTGCCTCCTTCCTTAGATTCACTTCCCATCTCTACAAAGCTGATCTACCTGTTTCTAATTGTCCATATTTTATTTCACTCTTTAAATTATTTATACTTTGGTTTTCTTACATAAGAGAAACCAGGAGATATTAACCTTTGGAAGGGAAGGAAAATTGATTAAGATATCATATGAATACGTGCCAACCCCCTACAATGAATGTATTCATTATGTATCACAAATACGTATAAATAAATAAAATTTAGAAAGCAAAGGAAATGCTCTTAAGTATCACTTCAATATGTTAAAGATGAAAACTAACCAAAAAATGACATAGTAGTTAAAAATACTGATGTATGGCAGCTGCAGCTTAGGTGTCAAAAGTGCATAGTATTGAACTAGGTATCAGTAGAAGTGACATTTCCTTCTGGACCAGTACCAAACATAACATGACTTGTGGTGTGTCAATCCCCTTGCACCTGGCAAAGGAGAGAACCTAAAGGCTGCTTTATAATTCTTTGACGTGTTCTAACACCATATTCACACTTAGATTTCTCCTAAAGTAGCTTGGTCTGCTATTCATATTGACATGATCTTTTGAAAATATAATGAATTTTGAAGTATCATTTCTAAACTACTTTGCAATTCTCAGGCAAAAAATTCATGTAATAAGAATTATTTAATTAATAAAGGAAACCCAGATGGCACATAATAAACACAAACATTCTGGTGTTGTATCATCCTGTTGTAGTTGAAAGGTATTTTGAATAAAGAAAAATAAAAGCAGAGCTAATAGTTTTGAAAGAACTGACTCTGTACAGCATTTATGGCTGGCATTTCTATTATCTATTTCATTAAGATTGACAATTTGAATAAATCTAAATGAAATATTAGCAATCTAGCCTCAAATAGTGTCCAAAGCTCCATATCTAGAATGAATGTCAAACTCTCAACATAATCCACAATTAGCAGATTCATCTGCAAATCACAATCCTGTTATTTTTTATGAGAAATCTACAATTACAGTAATTGCCTTTTGGTAAGGATACTTTTTTTTTTTGAAGAGGTCAAATTTAAACCATCTGTAGACAGATGGAAGGGAAAGTGGAATTAGTCCTGTTACCAAAAACTCTGCAGCTGTCAGGGTGTGTTTGAGGCAGTCCGGATGGTTCATTAGCAACAGGCAATACTACATCCTGAGAGAAAGGAGCAGGGCCAAGGAGGGGTCGGGTGGGGTAGGCGTCTCTCTCCACTGGCTGTTGTAGCAAAGTAGGCAAGTGATGGCTGGACTCAGCATTGCAGAACAATATTTCCATGGGTCTAGGCATGGATTCTGCTAAAAGTTTTTGCTGTCCTTTCTGTTCTTCAAGTGAGTTAGTGATTTTCAGTCATTTCAGGGGAGAACCAAGTCAGGCTCCAGGCACTGATTTCTCACACTTCCTACGCCCACATTCTTCCTGTTTTTCTCATCATCCAATTTCTCTTGTTTGTTTTAAGCTTTGGAGGAGAATAGAAAATAATGTATTTTCTAGTATAACAGAAGGCTTGGACACTTTATGAAATGCAATAAAGCTGAGTTGAGGCAGAGGATATTTTGTATTGGATATACTCCCCAGCCTCTTCTTGGTGTTTGGATTCTTCAGGTGCAAGTGTTTTGGGGCTTATCTATTTATTAATTGATTATTATTTTCTTTTCTCTATTTCATATAAACAAACTAAGCTATCTCACATAGCTTGCCAAAGTCAGATGGATTCATGTAACATTAGGTTTCCATTAGAAAAGAAGCAGAAAAAATGATATATACAGTATTTGTTTATGAAAGAATATTTACCTAACAGCCATGTTTGATATTGTGCTTTTGTTGATGTTTGTAGCTTATAAACTGTTTGTAGATTTTACTAGTTAAAAAATGATTCCATGTTAAAATACCTCATTGTGTTCCAAATGGGCCACTGGATTTTTCAGACATACTACCAACTTTGTGGGGTGCCAACAGTAACACCCCTTGTTGAAGATGTTGTAATATACTCTCTTGGCTTTTCTCTGTATTATTTATCTTGCAAACCTCTTTAAATTCATTTTCTATTTTATACATGGCACTTACTATCTACTTTAATTCATAAGCCAGATGGTAGGTAACTCGTACCTAAGACTATAATATTTCTATGCTTGTACAATTTCCATAAATAGAATCTTAACCTCTCAGTGGCCAAGACTCTTCAATATATTTTTTAGTATTTACAATATCTTTAAAGCACCTTAACACAAAGTAGGGGTTCATAGGGTGATGATGATAATAGTGATTTGAGATCCCATTTGGAATGGAAAAAGTTTTAAAAATAGTTGTGAAGATAATTGCATCATATAATATTTTCAAGATGTCGGAGTAAAAAATATTTAAAAAAATAAAAGTCTAGGTTTAAGTTTCAGCACCTAACATGACTAAGTAGTATTCAAATTTGCATTTCATTTAAGGGCAGAGCTCCTTTCCAATGAGAGGGCGGAATGCAATGAAGTTCTTAGAGAAAGTAGTTTAACCCTTACCACTTTGAAAATAAAAAGAGGAGTCATTACAGCAAACGCAGCAAGGAGACACGAAATAGCACATGCATAGGAAACATGTAGTTGGCCTCCTATGTGCTCTTGGATAACTGTGTCTAGATCCACTTCTGTATCAAATAATCTGAGGCAAAAGGGGCTAAGTAAAGTCTAACTTTCTTCAGGAGGTCACCTGAGTTGGGAGTGAATTGACAATGTTGATGGCTATCCGAGAACCTCATAGAATACTTCAAGTGTCAGTAAGCTTTGTGATTACTAAAACAACTCCATAGTAATTATTAATTTGAGACCTACTCATATCAATATATTTATACACTGATTAGTGAGCTATTCATTGATTTCTAGGAAGACAAAGAACTCAGGATAACAATATTTATTTCATCTTATTGTTTACTTATATTAGTATCTTTTTGAGCAAATATATATGCCTATAGGTATATATGTATATATATTCTTTTAATTTTCACAATAACCTTAGGAAGTAAGTGCTGTTATTATCTTGGCTATTTAGAGAAAAATAGATGCATAGGGAACCACGCAACATGCTCAAGTTCCCCATGGTGAGTGAGAGTAGGAATTGGAATTCAAATGAAGACAGCTGGATCCAAGCAGCAAACTCATAACTACTACACTAAATTGCTCAGATGGTATTGGATATTCCAAATAGCAGTGTGGCAAAGATTGGTCTAAAATGGGTCAGATTTTAAGTTTAAAGCTGACAACACTAATGGAACTATTGAGATTTGAGAGTAGTTGAGGGGTGTGAGTGCTGAATGAGGGCATTTGTGGCTTGATTAATATGCCTACTCATTAGTCATCAGCAGGGTAGATGCTGGCACTCACGATTGTCCAAGAATAATCTTAGAAGCATAGTTTCTCTCACATCTCTAGTTCTTACAGTTGTGGTTCTAATACGAATATAAGGTCTCCATTATGTAATGGTTCATTTTTCGAGTTAGAGACGCTATGTGTTATCAGTAATGGTGCCTAGGAATTTGTGTGTATTTGGTGTCACCTTGCTAACTCTTAAAGATCACCAAATTAAAGTCAAGGCCCACCTCCAATCTAGCAAGCTCCATACTAACAGCATTTGCAGAAATATAACATGACTTATATTTATTAGTTGGCAAAAATCTGTGTTTAGTTGAATGCCTAACAGGTTCGAGCCTTTTCATAACTTAAGGCAATTTATTTGCATTTTAAAAATTTATTGTTAATCTTTTACAAATATTTTATTCATTAAAAATATTAAAAAGCTTAAATAATGACAATTGCAGCCCCCATACAAGCTTATGCTCTAAATTTACCTCTGGATTCAGCAATAAATTAAGAGGGTTTCTATCCCCAAATATGTGCTTGTGTTCGTTTTTTCCTCTTTCTATCTTTGAGTAATAAGATCATTTTAGCTCTAATCTTGGGTGGTATTTTCTCTCAACTATTCTAGATTCCTATAGACTCATTTCAGGCTTACTTCTTTCATATTTTTCTTTTTACATTTTCTTTTGTTCACCACTAGCACTCTCCTGCCTTTCCAATTGTCTGTTTTCTCTTCCTACAGATGTTTTTCTCTGGCTGCCTTACAATATCCTCTGTCTGCTATGATCCGAATATTTGTGTCCTTCTCAAATGCAGTTTTATTCCCAATTGCCAAGAGATTGGTATTCAGATATGGCATATTCAGGTAGCAGATTAGCCCATGAAGGGATCAATTCTCTTGTAAAAGGGCTCAAGGGAGCTTGTTTGCCCTTTCCCTGATGTACAGATGAAGTGAGAAATTGCCATCCTTGAGCCAGGAAATTATCCCTCACTAGACACAGAGTCTGCCAGTGCCTTGATTTTTGACTTTTAAGCCACTTAACTATGAGAAATCAATTTATCTTCTTTATAAGAAGCTCTGTCTATGGTATATTTATTGCAGCATCCAAAAGGGACTAAGACACCATTACAGATGATTTTTACTAAAGTATTTGTAAACTTCCACACAAATTCATGTGGCACTTTTTCCATGTCAAGTGCTTAATATAGGTTTTCACAACATGATTACTTCATAGAATGTAAAACTAATACAATGTTACAGTCATAAGACTTTTAGAGAGATGCCAGAGTCACACTTTTATCAGAGTAGGACACCAACATTTCATTATTCAATGTATTTAAAATAAACATTTTTTCCAAGCAACGCCTAGAAATATCTTGTCTCCCTTTAGCACCTGGGTCTGGGATGCAGTTTGTAAGCATCTGTGAGTGGACGATGAGGGGCAAATTGTACTGTAACCCTCTGCTGAAGTTTGGGGTACTCCTGGGTGTTGTCCAGAGTTCAGGATCCTTTCCTTCACACTCATGGGTAGACAGCACCACTGAAGCATTGGAGAGTATTTTTATTTGCTTTCTCTTCCCAGATCTCAGAATGAGAGTACTCTTTAATACTGTAAAATATTCAAATTGTGCTTCTTACCTTCTGATTTTGAAGAGCCCGACAAATGTTTTGGTGTTGTAGTATTTTATTTCTCTCACCCATAAATGTTCATGCACAACTCTAGTGACGTCTCTCCTTCAGTTGTGACAGCATGCTGGAAGATTCCCTGATCTTTTCTAAAGTCAGATTACTTGAGTTGAATACTGGCCTCTCTCCTATGATAATGGTTGACAGGGAAGGAATATCTAAATGTCACAGACTGGGTGACTTCAACACATAAGTTTCTTTTATCACAGGACTTGAGGCTAGAAGTCCAAGATCAAGGTGCTCCTTTGTTGGGTTTCTTCTGAGGCTCTCTCCTTGGCTTTCAGAGAGCCAGCTTCTTGCTGTATCCCTTGATCTTTCTTCTGTGTGTGTATATTCCTGGAATTTCTATATCCGCCTAAATTTCACCTTTTTATAAGGTCATCCACAACCCAAAGGGCTTCATTTTAAACTAATCATCATTTTAATGGTCTTGTCTTCAATCATGGTGACATCTTGGGGTATTGGGGATGGTGCTTCAGGATTTATTTTTAGAAGATACCATTCAGCTCATAACACTTGCTAACTTGATGCTTATGGGAAATTAATCATTTTGTGCCTCAGTTTCCTTGCCTCTAATACAGGTGCACTAATTATATTATCTAACTAATAGGGATATTGTCAAGACTAAACAAACAAGAGAAATATTTAGAATATGCCCTGAAACATAACAAGTACTATTTTATATTATTATGTCTGTTTTGATTCAATCTTACATAAAATAAAAAATTTCTTGATTACCATAGAAGCTTCACTGTTATCAGTCATTCATTTTAACTCCTTGGAGATGTGAAAGTTATTTCCTTATAAACATTTATCATTACCTATTAATTGAACTAGTAGTTTCCAGCCATTTCAAATGTTTTCCAAATAATCATGGTCTCTTTTTTTACATGAACACTTTCAATTCATTTAGGTTTAATGCAAAGAATCCTATTTGGAAATATACCCCGAAAGTAACAATGCCACAGCTAATAAACTCAAATTTGTTCTACAAAGGAAAATAATGTTAAATGTACCCCCTAAGTAATATAAAAAGCCCTTTTGAACTTAGGCAAGTGAAAAATCAACTGAGCTTTTTTTAAACATTCTGTGTAACCAATGTCTTAGTTACTTTTTCGTTGCTGATACACAATACCCAACACTCACAACTTAGAGGAGAAAAGGTTTATTTTGGCTCACAGTTTGTAAAGCTTTCAGTCCACAGTTTGCTGGTTCCAAGGCCGGGCAGCATGGCATGGAAAGGAGGGTTGCTTTTGGCCTGGGAGACAGGGGTGGAGGGGGAGAAGCAAAGGAAGAGGGAGAGAGACCCTTCCAGGCCACACCCCTTAAACCCATCTCCTCTAACCAAGCTTCACATTCCCACATTATATTTAGCAATAAACTCATCAGTGGACTAATCCGCTGATGAGTATCATGTTCTCATGATCCAATAACCTCCCCAAAGCTGCATTTGTGAGCACATGTGGCTTTGGAGGGACCTCTAGACATAAATTATAACAATCAAATTTTTATAGTAAATTACTTTGAAGACTTTGGCGCTGTTTTATGGAGAAGTTAACATTCCTGGTTCCTAAATATTATTTACAGAGCTGCCACTCACCTAGTTCGGTGTTAAACAAACTTGGATATTCCTTCTTTTAGAGCCCTCCTAAGCAGAGTAAGGAGTGCTCAGTATCAGACCCAGTCCCCTCCCTTAGTGATGGTTATAATGTAATACACCGTCAACAAATAAAGTCAAAGCAGTAATTTCAGTACATTCACCTATTGTAACCTTGGACAAGTTGATTAAACTTCCTCAGATTTCTTTTTCAAAGTTTTCCATTCTTATCTTGAAGATAGCTCTGAATTTGGATCACCTCTATTCTCTTTATATTCCAGATATCATTCTGGTCATTATTTAATAGTTTAATGTTGATATTGCTCATGGTTTTGACATATATTTCCTGTCAGTGCACCCTATTTCCCAAAGTACCATCCACTATAGATTCAACTACTATAGCTGAAGTACCATTCACTATAGATACATTCACTATAAATTTAGCATGATGATTTATTTCTACCTCTGTGTTTAAATTGCATTGTAACTAGTCATTGAGGAAATAAAGCCTTTTAAATCTATAACTACTTCCATTTTTCTAGAGGTCTTTAATGTTTGGTTATAAAGGAAGGGTAAATTTTAGTTCTATTTGATTTAAAGCTAAATAAGCTGTCTCTTTTAACCATATTTATGTTTAAATATGGTCCTCGTTTTTTTACTAAGGACTTGGCCTTTCAAGACGAATAAGGGGCACATTATTCGCATGTCCTCCTGGGGGCTCTTCTGTCTAATTCTGATTTAAAGAATGTTTTGGCCTTTCTTTCTTGCATATGTACTTAGTGACATTTTTCTGTCACTCTTGTCCACTTTGCAATCAGGCCATCTATATGACTTCAAAACTACAGCTTGAGATTTTGAACTCATGACAGTCCTTCCATTAGAACAGCCTTTTCCTTCCTGGTTAACTCAGCTGCCCTTGGTTTCAGCTGGTGAAGACATAGGATTCTATTTATCTCCATGACCTTGCAGGGAACTGACTTATGTTGCTATGTCGGCTGCTCACAGACCTGTTATAAGCTTCAAAGGATCCTATTTGGTGCATCACAAGTGATTGGAGAGAATTAAGTGATATAAAAGCAGATGAAAATTCTTAATAAATGATACCAATTATTCTTGGCTTTCTCCTCATAAACTTCCACAAGCAACTCCCTTTTTAGTGGTCAACCTCCTAACAGAATATGCAAGATTTTTCACCATCTTCCCCCATCACCTGCTCATAATCAGTGTTTAATACACTTTGTATATTTTCTCATTCTCTATCATGCCTTCTGCTTTACACTCAGATGAGCTTTCTTCTTTTTGACTTACTGCTTAAAATGAGCTTCTGTCTGTGATTACTTTCTAGCTCTGTCATTTGTTCCGAGTGTAAATTTAGGAAAATTTCATAACCTTTCTGGACCTTAGTTTCCCGAGTGCAAGAAAACAAACAAACAAAAGATTAAACTTAACTCATAGGATCTTTCTGGGGGTTAAGCAAAAAAATAAAAATTTGGTCATTGTAAGTTGTCTGTGGTTATATCTAGCAAACTTCAGATATTACTAAAGATCATATTATTTATTATTCATCACCATCATCCACTGCCTGGAGAAATCCTTCTTAGTCTGCATGTTCTAGTAAAAGTCTCATCTCATCTATCAAGATGGCTCCAGTGAGCTCTCTTCATTTTAACTACAGTGGTGTCCAGTGTGATCTTGCTTGTGTCTCAAATTTCTCAGCATCTGGAGAAGAAAGACCATGACAGTCATTTTTATATTTCTAGTGTTTAGTCAATAATTTCATGTAGTAAGTGCTGAATAAACACTTGCTGATGGAAAGAACGCAAAAGGAATAATAAAACATTGCCTTCTTGGTGTGTGACTTTTAAAGTCACCCATGTATTAAATCATTCAGTACCCAAATATCACTGCAATTAGATGTTCCTATTATCATTTGTATTGCATGGGTGAGAAACTAAGAAATGAATACACTAGATAACTTGGTCATAGCCAGAACTAGAATTCAACTTTACCTGCTGATTCTTCATTTGTAACTTTAATGGTCCATAACTTTCCTTGGACAAGAAGGGCAAGAAGAACCAAAGGTTAGAATGTGGAATTAGATGCTCTCTAAGGTCTTTTCCAGTCTAACATTCTGTGATACCAGGACTTTTCTTAGAGTCTTTGAATCTAATATATGCAGAAATAACAAAAATACTTATTATTTTTTCAGAAATTGTATGGAAGGCTCTAACTATTCATATTTATTCACCAGGCATTTCTAGTCTGATAAAATGATTATGTTTCATATCAATTCACCACAGCATGCCTATTCATAATCTTATCTACTTATAATTTTATTCAAGTTAATTTTCTTGAGATAAGTGGTTCTGTTTTAAATGGAATCAATTAGAGAGGAGTCACCTAGAATCAGGAATTTTATTGCTCCCAAAATTTATGTTCTAACTGCCTTCCTCTGAATTAAAAGTTTTCCTCTATGTGTGACTGTGTTAGATTTATACATTTTAATACACTTTGGATTTGTATAGGTGCCCTTGGGAAGGTCAGGCTTCATGGCAAAGCATTGGCATTTCTTTTAGTTTTTTAACCTGAGGCAGAACTTTTGAAATGAAAGAACCTAGGAACTATTTATTAATAGAACCACTGTAGAGATAGTGATAAAAGATAGAATGTGTGGTGGAGGAAGCATAATATTTTGTTGTGATGTCATTTCATTTATATGAAACAGGATTCCCAACTAACATGGAGATAACATATTCTATTCCATTCTCATATTTTGCCAATTTTGAAAAATAACTGACAGCTAAGTAGGCTTAAACTAAGAAAGAACATGTTTATGAATGAAAATATATACTGAATGCTTCCCAAATAACCACTCAATTAAAAAGTTTGCTAGGCTGAGGATTTATTAAAAATATTACATTGGGGAGTAAAAGGGTCATGAAAATTGTCATAAGTTCTATTATCATTCAAAATGGAGCTCAAATCAAAGAGAGAAAAAAGTTGCTTTTCTTTAAATAGTTAGAAAGCAACAATTCTCCATTATGTCATTTGAAGCACTCTACTAAGTTGAATCTTATTTCTGCATTCATATTTTCATTATTTTATAGAAATGTCCTTAATGATTTTTCTTTATTTGATAGATTTACACTGTCATTCTAGAAAATATGCAACAAGGTGTACTTTCACCATTTTTGGTGTTCTGGAATTACATCAGTACGTATTTCATTGTGTTATTCCTGTAACTCCAATGACAGGACGAACAGGGGTCATTGGTGGGTAAGTGTATATAGATTAAATGCTCCTCACTCACCAAACTACCACCAATTTTCAAACATTAGCTACACCTCCCAACTGGTCTCACAAATCAGTGACTAGATGCTGAGAATTTTCTCTAAACCTCTTGGAGATAGAAAAGAAGCCAGACACCACAAAGACCAGCTCTAACCTTAAATAAGTTAGGTTATTTTCTGTGTATAAATTTGAGATGTGCTGACAAGCAACTTTCTTACAGAATGAAATTGCTTAAACAAAATGCTTAGGACTGGAAGTTATTTTGGTTTTGTACTTTTTCATATTTTGGAATATTAACAAATAATATCTCTCTACATAAGTATGTACCTTGGGGATGGAACCCAAGTTATATTAGGGTTCTGTAGGGGAAGAGAATCAATAGAAAATATATTTACAATTATCCAAGAAAATTTATTAGTTAAGTTTACAGGATCAGAAGCAGGAGAGTCCAGAATGACAGTCTGAGATCATAGGCAGAAAACTATGCAATGGCTGTCTGCACACTGGATAGCCAGAGGACCCAAGCAGCTGCTCAGCTCAAGAAGATGGAAATTGTAGAAAAAATGAGATGGAGGATGCAGCATCACTCCAAGTTCAAAGTCCTGGAGGCTCACTGGAGACTCCAGTGCCAGTCTGTATGGAGTCTGAAGAAGCTGGAGATTGATGTCCACAGGCAAATGCAGCACAGGATGCCCCTAGTCATAAACACTGAAGGTCTTCAAAAACAGGTGAACTTTCTTCTTTCACTTTTATATTCCATCCAGGAAACAAGTAAATTGTTGATGGCATTCACAGTGAGAGTGGGTCTTTCCTCCTCTATTTGATGGCCCACAAGTTAATCACCACAGACTCACACAGAGCTGTGCTTTGGTAATTTGCTGAGGGCTTCCTACTCCAATCAAGTTGACATAGTGCCATTAACAGACACACAAGTTTAAACACAAATTCATTTATGCTTAATATATACCTTATAGATACAGCCTAAAAACAATTTTATAGTATATATTTAGTTTTTATTTTCACTGTGATCCATCATAGAAGGTTAGATGTGTAATTTTTCATTTGTGCCATCATGTTGGCAACTTAAATAGTTATGAATTTTTAGAATGTTTTAGATTTCAAGTTTTTGTATTAGGGTTGCTCAACTTGTATAAACCTTTCAAATTATCCACAATTGAGGCTGGGGATTTAGTTCAGTGGTTCTGCTGCCTGCCTCGAAAGTACAAGGTCTCAAGTTCGATCCCTGGTACCAAAAAAAAAAAAAGCAAATTACTCACAATTCAAAAAAATAGAATGATCCTCCCCAAAATACATGTCTTCCTACATATGAGAGATTAATAAGAATTAGCATGCACTTAGTATTTTTCAGGAAATATAATATTGACCATTTAGTTAAATAATTTTAACATCATATGATAGAGAACATACATATATACGTTAGGGCTGTTTACACTTTATAAAGCATATATATATATTCATAAGCTCATTTGGAATTCATATAAACTGAGTGATTGCAAGATATTACATTATTTTAAAGATAATCACCAGGAATGGTGGTATGCCTATAATTCTAGAACTTGGGAGGGCTGAGGCAGGAGGATTGCCAGGAGTTTGAGACCAGCCTGGGCTAACCAGTGAGTTCAAGACCAGCCTGAATTACATAGTGAGACTTTTCCTCAAACAAATAAACAAATAAAACAAACTGAAAATGAAAAACAAAAATAATGGACATAAGATTAAATGTATTACATTTTAAAAAATAAAATAAAATCCCTGTGAGTAAATTGATCAGGATAGAATCTAAGTTTTAGGCCCCTAGTTTATTAATACAAATTCTGATCTTAGATATATGACTGAAAAAGTTTTAATTGGAAACATAGTAGCTTAATTTATAACAACAACTCATTACAAATACAATCATTGTTAATAAATAGTATTTCATTTTTGACCAAATATTTTCTCCAAAGAACTATGGATATCTTAAAGCAAAGAAAAGGGGTAAGAACACTTATTGAGTATCAATTTTACACACCAAGCAAGATGTTGACCCTTTATACTCATTCATCATTTAGGGTTCCTGGGCTGAGAATGTAGCTCAGTGGTACAGCATTTCCCAGTATGCATATGGCCCTGGATTCGATCCCCAGCACCACACACACACACACACACACACACACACACATCCACGGTTTGCTGTAGACGAAAGGACTGTTTGGCAGGTGATTTAATTTGTATATAACTCTAGGAAGCAATATGCAGGAAGTAAATACTGTGGGACGTGGAAGGAAGAACCACTGATAAAGGATGGCTTACGATGTGTGTAACTGAGGCTCAGTTCTGCTGGGAAGCCTCAGAATTTTTCTCTACTACAGGATAGGAAGTAGAACTTTAGTATGTCCTTTGCTCTTTATTGATGAAAGCTTTACCATAGGGGACTGATTCATCTGAGCAAAGCTTCCCTGTGCTAAGAGTGAGCAAGCCTCCTGTAACCTCCACAAAGAATATATAACATAGAGCAGGCACTTGAAAGGAGGTATTGAAGGACACAGGAGCACTCTCTAAATGCAGCTGAAATCATAGGCTGGGTTAGCGGTATTAACACAGGTCCCAGAAGCTATCCACCTCACCACCTATATATTCACTGCTCAGAAATGTTACCGCTTCGATATGTAGAATCTTTTAATATCTTTTCAAAATAGTGGCAAATCACAGCCTCTTTTAAAAATTGAAAATAATTTTAATATGGTAAGCCATAGTTCCTGCTACAGTGATGGATCCTAAGGCAATTATAGTGTTCATAATCTCCTCTATGATCACTCAGGAACCTCCACATGCCAGGGCAGCTCTCCATCCAGCATGTGGGATGCTGGTGTAACAGAAACACAGATCTTCATCCCTCAGACATCTGAGTCCTTGGTTGCTTTGCCTCTTGTCAGGTATTGTGGGAGGAAATTCTTGTGTTCTGTTATCACTGAGCACCAAGGCTCAGGAGGAGGCCACTGTGATACTGCTCAGCATCTTCCATGCTCCTCCGTCCCTCCATTATGGGGAAGTAAATGAAGAAACTCATAATAACTAAGACCAATCATAGAGTCAATTTAATGACTTCATTCCTTACTGGTCTGTAAATATCAGAAGCCTCCAAATAATTAGATAAAAATTGAAATTTTAAATTTGGTGAAAACGTTAGTGTGCTCCTTATAAAATGTATTTCTCCACTGGGGTTCAAGATCTCAAATGCAGAGTCTAAAGTTGCAGAAATGAGAAGCACAAATTCCCCAAGAAAATCACAGGACGGGATGGTAGTAGGAGTCAATCCTGTCAACATTTGATTCTTATATTTGTGTAATCCAGTCCTGGGTGCAAAGTATCTTACAACAATTGTTGAGTAAATACGAACACTGCATGATTGGAGGCTTTGTCTTAACTATATAAGGTTTCTGCTCTGTGCTGGCATCTTGGCTGAGGTTTGTAGCGGCTGTTGATTAATTCTGTCAGATTGTCTCTGACCCCCGTGCTGACATATTTCATTGAAAGGCAGAATTTCCCTAGTAATATTTTTGCCCTTTTAGGTTATATACATCAAATAATGCCCTGTTAGCTGCTGATTTACTACATTCTTATATTTATCATAGTCTCTTAGCCATGATCACAGATTCCTGTAGATTAATGTCTCCTTTATGCTGTACTGGTATTGCAGTGCTTTTTAGTAATTGTACGTGAATTGTTTCTGACTACTGCTCTGAACAATTCCATTACACTGGGGACCTCTGAAGGCATCATTTCCTTTTGTCAACTGAACATCTCCAAAATGTTGGTGTTCTTACCAATGCATATTTTCTTCAATGTCTAAGACCAAAACTCCCAATTCCAGATCACAGTCTCTCATTTCTTCTCTATTTTGGCCATGATTTTAGCACAGAAGACAGAATGACTGGACTTTCAATATTCTTCACAATTTTGCCACTACTGCTAATAAATCCTGGGCTTCAAAATCAAATAGTCTACCCTTTTCTGAAGGAAATGGAGATCTTAAAATAAATAAATAAAACTTAATTCCATGAGGTCTTTTTCTGGTTTTGCCAGCATTCCCTTCGTTGGTAAGTGGCTAATAAGAAAGCAACATTTTCTTTTTCCAAGGAAATGCAGATAAAAATAACAAAGCCTACTTGTTCTGTAATCTCTAAATCCTGTTGTCTCCATACAGTTCCAATATTAGAACTGCTCCATAGGCTGAAGTTTTCCTCCTTCTTGCCTCCAATCCCATTCTAAAACAGATGAGAGTATCAGTAATGCTAAAAACAGAGTTTGAAACAAGTACTTTTGAAAAGGTAATTTGCATGGGAAGTAATCCCAGGAAACGGAAGTCAAGAGATGAGGAAGCTGACACAAGCAAGGAGAAAAAGTGCATTACCACTGACAACAACTGAAACTCAAGCCCACCAGGAGCAGAATTGCCTTAAAGAACTCTGTTGGACGCACCTGTGAATCATGCATTCACAGAGAGCCTGGGGCCCTTGGCACCAAATACTGAGCTCCACTGATTGATGGAGTTGCTCTTTGGCATTGACTTCCTGGATTTTCTGCCATGCAGTTATTATCAGAATTATAGTAACAGAAAACTAGAGAAATATGATTGGTATTTCAAGCCAAATGTTACGTGCCCCATCAGAACTTCAGTTGGAATTGTGATAAACCAAGGGGCTGTGGCCCAAGAAAACAAACAAACAAACAAACAAAACGTGTTCTCTAATAGGTGGAATCTTAGTTATATTCACAGCACCCATTTTATGACAGAGAAAATTTAGGTATAATTTCAAAAATAGTTAATCCATGGTCCTAAATAAATAACAAAACATAATTCTAGCTCACCAGCAATGAAGATGTTTCAGTTATACCTCAAATTCTGATGTTTCAGAATCCTCATTTTAACAAGATTTCCAAGTTCTACACAGCATATTTAGGTTCAGAAGCAAGACCTTAAAATGTTTTTGTTTTGTAAATGTCTGTGATTCAAACAAGAATATCGTATATGATAGAAAATAATCCAAAAGATGTATTGTTCTTTTCAGGAAAATCAAACAGATTTCCCCAAGTATTTCCTTTTTCAAGCCTTAATTAATTTTTTTTTCTCTGAGGCAACCATTACAGCTTTTATTCAAGATATGTATGTGAATTAATGTTCAGAGGGAAGTGATGCAGAAGGCACATAACTCAAATACAGTATATTTGAGTTGTAATTTCCTATTGCTGCTGTAATACTACCACAAACTTAACTCATAACAGCACAAATATATCCCACAGTCCTTTCATAAACCTGAAATACAGGTGTTAGCCAACCGGGGAGACCTGGAAAACACTGACTTTGAAACTCTGTCAGGTTCTTGGCAGAATTCATCTCCTTGTTGTGATAGAAATGAAGTCCCTGTTTCCTTGCTAGTGGTCTGCTGAGGGTTGCTTTTAGCTTCTAGAACCCTCTCAGTCCCTGCATCCATCTCAGAAGTAGTAAAAACATGTCATGTCAAATTTGCTCATTCTTGAATCTTCTGCCATGTATTTCTTGCTTTACCTTTACACCATTATTTTCTGCCTCCCCTCAAAAACGATTTTGTTTTAAGGACTTAAATGGTTAGATTAAGCCCACAGATATAATGGGTATTTTTCCTCTTTTAAAGTCTGTCATCTTAATTTCACCTGCAGAGACTCTTTTGGTATATAACATATTCACAATTTCCAAGGATTAAGAGTTGAACAAGTATGAAGGGCCATTATCCCCAACAAAATCTGTTTCTGTGCTTCACAACATACTCTAGGTTATGTGGAGATAGAATTTTAGGGGGTTGTGAATAAAAGGAATATATTTATCGCTTCAACAGTGTTTTTTGAGTTACTATTGCTCTCTATTGTTCTTTAGGATTTTAGTTTTTGAGCAATAGGTTATCATTGAAGAAATAGAAAAGTAAATACACACACACATATATATACATATATATACATATATATACACATATATATATACATATATATATATGTATATATATATATTTTTTTTTCTTGTTTTCTTGAGGTGCTGGGGATCCAATTCATGATCTTGTCCATGTTACCTAAGCACTCTACTACTGAGCTGTACCCACAGCCCATCTTATCCTTTAAAAATAAGAAGTTGCTCTCAACAGTATATGAGAAAGCACACTTGAAATAGCAGGTGGACTGATGATATCTCTTTCAGTTTAGAGATGGTAAGATAAGGTTTTGCCTAAGGAAGCTGTTAATGAGAATAGAAAGGAAAGGACAACTTTGAGAAAAGATACTAAAGAATAATTCATAAGTCTTAGTATTGACAAAGATAAGATGAGAAAGATAGGGACAGTGCATGATGTCTAGGAGAATTTAAGATTTAGCAACATGCTCAATGTCATATTATCATTGGTACAAGAAAAACAAAGCCATGACCCCAAGTTCCTAAAATGCCATGTTTGATAAAGTTAGCACATAAGCCAGCAGCAAACAAGAAAAATTTAAACATTGATTTTTTCAAATTTCCACTTCATTATTTTTCCGCTTCCTATAGACAAACTGTCCATGTAGAGTTTGCCTGTCATTGCACATACTCTCTCATCTTGATTTAACCAGCAGTAAATCTCAACATAATGCGTCTTTCAAGTTTTATAATAATTTTTGCCTACTTATAAGAACAAAATGTCATTTTTAGAAAGTGTCTTTTTAAAACTATATAGGAGAGTTAGGATTAAGCATGGGCTAAAAGTATTAAAAGTGACTTAAGTTCAGAACTCATTTAAACCATTCAAAGAGTACAAGTTGTGGTTAAATGAATCCTACCACTAAGGGAGGGTTAACATTTTTTTATACATCTTCTGATGTCCTCTCCACTACATAAAATAGAAACATTATGAAGAAATAATGAAATAGACAGAGAGCATGACACATATGGTGAGCATTTGTTTAAAATCTTGGGATGGCAGATTACTTTTTAAAAGCGAGAGGAAAAAGAAGAACTCCTATACACTTACTTTTTCAGATCTATACCTTGGTACAGGGTTTATTGCTTAAATTCTCCTAGTTCAAGATAGTGTTTATTTTTAGGTTAATTTAATACACAGAAACACAGGCAACAATGAAGGTCACAATCCAATCTGAAACTGTCTCAAATGTTTCTGGTTTGGCTTCACCAAAAATGTATTGTGCCAAACACTTTTTTGCCTTAATTTTTAAACCCTTGTGTTTTAAAATAAAATGCAATCCACATGTTTCTTATGCATTTACACTTAACTCATCAAATTCCTCTTGTATAAAAGCAACTTGGTGACCAAAAAAGGCTTTGACAGTTATTTATTTTTCTTTGAAGTTCTTTTTTATTAGAAAACAACCTCAGCATGTTCTTTGGTACAATCCATTTCAGACATCCAGGTATTTAATTTTTCAACTATGAAAATAATATAGAATAGAATATGAAAATAGTATATGAAAATAACATAGAATATCTACATTTATCCTTCAATATTGCTTTTCAGATCTATTAATATTACAACCTTCATTTTTATCATTAAGTATAATTTTATTATTATCTACTTTTTATTGTTATAAACCTAGTAACATTAGTGATACCACAATAATGTATTTTGTAACATCTACATGTATAAAATACTTTTATCTCACTCATCCTTACTTCCAGACTTGGGGAGAAAAAGTCTTCTAGAATCTGTAGTCTTCCTGTTTAGTTCATTTTCTTTAGTACCACCAGGGTGAGAGAAAGAATTTATTAAGTGCTTTACATCTTCCACAAAGTATTTATTCTGCCTTATTTGCCTCATTTTCAATTTTATGACTGTATGGGATATTCTTCTCTTTTAGTTGTTTTAGAATTCTCTCTTCAATTTCTTGCTTTTCTGTTTTTATAACCTGAATTAAAACTAATATCTTTCTAAAATAGTTTTTGATCTATTAGCTCTATCATACTGATTCTATTCATGTCTTCTTAATGTATACGGGTATTAGATTATTTTAGTATACTTTTTCTCTAAATTATACACCCTTACAGATCTCTAATTGTTTCTGAATAATCTTGTAGTTGTGTGTTCAGAAATCCAAGAAAGCCTCAACCATCCTTCAATGTAGGCTTTATGCCTTTTTTCTTCATGTCTTTTCATAGTGCTTAGTTCCAATAGCTATGATCTCAGTAAATGTGACTTGGTTGTTAATTTTCACTGAATTAATTATATGACTTACGTTACTTTTTTCTTCATGAAAACATATCATAAAAATACCAGATAAAAGTAGATTTTGAATTTTTCTCTTCTTAAAATTAGATTAGCTTTTATAATTTTTTATTTAATTGAAATATTGAAAATATATCGCACACAGAAAGTACAAGTGGTAATCAAAACCTTAATTAGAACTGTCAGTTATAATTGTTAATATGAAAAACAAATGCTGACAAAACACAACTAGTTAATAGGGCATTGCTGAGAATTTGTGCTGATGAAGAACGGAAAGATAAATTTTTCTGTCAGATAATCTACTCTCTATTCTGGGAGTAATCAATGCAGAAAGTTTCAACACTGGGAAGAGTGATAGGATAAAATACAGGGGAGAGCAAGGATCTCATTTCACAAGAAAAGTTTTAAAATGATCTCAGAGTTAGTCTGCACAAGTTAAATAATATAGAATAGAAAACAGAAAACTTTTATTTAAGGGACATTTACATAGCATTTAGTTGTGGAAGTCACTGTCATTCACACCTTACAAATGTCCATTAATTTAATTTTTCTAATTATCCAAGATGTATGCACTACTCATATCCTAATGTTACAGGAAATTAGAAAACTGAGGCATGTAAAAGTTAAGTGAATTGTCCAAATTCAACACTTGGCCTGCCATGACCTAACTCAGGTAGTATGCATCCTGTGACTTTACTCATAGCCCCAACATGCGACTTCCAGTATGGAATTTATATGCTCATGAAAAAGCAGCACACAGTCAAAGGAGAGCAAATCATTTGGCATTTCTTTTCTAAGGGCAAGCTTTACCTTGGACAATGACAAGAGATTAACAAAATTGAAGTGTAGGAGAACGTTGTCATATTGAAAAATGAGGGCTTTATCTGAAGTGAATCATTGTGATCATGGAAATGAGATGCTTTATTTTAATATTAGAAAATCCTGACTGCATTAGGGAGCATGGGCTATAAGACATCTGAATTGGACAGAAAAGATCTGCTATGAGGTACTTGCAATAACACTAGTGAGAAGACAGAGGAATGACTGGAGAAGAAATGAAGCTTGCAATAGCTATTCTAGAAGTAGATATTTTAGGGCCTGGTAAGTGCTTGGTGTTAGACGAAAGAGCAAAGATCCTGTCTGTAGTGATGTCCATGAGTTTCTGATCAAGGTAACAGGGCGAATAATGCTATCCGAAATAAGGATGAAAGAAATGGTAAAATGATCATAATACAATGGAAAGAGAAAAAAAAGTTTGAAGCTTGGTATTACCTATTAAAAATGACACATTCAATATATACATAACCTCTGGTGAAAAAAGAAATATAGCTCATCATGAATGGCAAACTTTTTCAGTAGAATTTTATGTTTGTTCCGCTGTTTTCTAAATTTTCTGCAATGAGTATGAATTAGTTGTATACCCACAAAACTAAAAATAAATATTACTGAAAATATCTTTCATTTTTGTTTCTTTGCAGTCCAATTAAGGTAGAATTGACAAAAAGTTTCTATTTAAAATGTACATTGTGATATGTAAATTGCTATGTATGTTACTGGAAATATTTAAAGAGTGATCTTATTTAACTGGTGCACTTTTGGAAAGCAAATAAAAATCTATTAAAAGTAGATGTTTTGGGCCAGGGGTTTAGCTCAGTGGTTTCTCTGCCTGCTGCGCAAGCGCAAGGACCCGAGTTCGATCCCCAGTACCAAAAAAAAAGCGGGGGGTGGGGTGGTGGTGAAAAAGTAGATGTTTCATTAAAATTAGATCAGAAATTATCTTCATGGGAAGCTATTTTAAAGTAATGAGGTAAATTTATTGGGATGCTATTGACAATATTAAAAATACTGGTGTTGATAATATGAGCTGATAAAATTAATTTTGGTATAAATATTTGAATATTACCCACTCATTGGAACAATTTTTACAGAAATATTTAAACATCAGGGAAAATACTTATGATCTATCAAAGCAGCAGATACATTTTTCTCCTTGCTATGTACACATGATATCTCTGAATGGGAGGTAATACTGATTTTCTTTTTTGATTTGTTTTACATTTTAAAAAATCTGTACAATGTGCTTACATAATTACCTATAAAATATGTCAATAGAAGTAATGTAGGTTGTAGCCTTATCAGTACTATTGCTCTTTAGTAATTCCAAATACTCTTACATTAGCTAGATTTTAAATACAAAGACAATAGAATTAAGAACACTTTTTGTGTATCATGAAGCTGAGGCTGCCAAGGGAGGCAGTTCATCAGAATTATAATTGTAAATGAGCTTAAAGGTGGAAGATCAATGATTACATTAGAGATTATGTTCTTTAGGGTTATTTGAATATGGTAGAAGAATTATGCTTTAAACTGAAAGAAAGAAGTACTAACTTTTGGAATTTCATATACTGAAAAGATAAAAGGACATGTGTTAGGGCATTATGTTCAGGGCCCACTTTCATTTAAGACTGATACTGCCTATTGTATTTGTTTTCTTGGATATATTTACCAACATTCAGAAATAGTAGTGATAAGACGACTTCTATGTGTAGCCATGATTTCACTTTTGTCTCATAAGAAGTAGCAGAATCTGTAAAAAATTTTTTATTGTCACATAATCTCTATTAGTTGTTCAAAAACATCAAAAGTTTTAGATTAATTTGACAGAGCTAAAGCTACCAGCATATTAAAATGTTTTAAGCAATTTTTTCAAAATATTAATATTTATATTAATATAAATCAAACTACTTATAAATCCTTTAATATTGGTCAAGGTAATACTTCTCAAATGGCTATTATACACAAGTACTATAAATACATTATTTCATTTCATCTTCAAAGGAAATAATGCTTAAAGAAACAGCACTGAGCTTGAAGTATTTAAATTAGTTTCATTATATGTCTGCTGGCTATTTAAAGACTCACTTGGAGAAGTAGGTAGTATAACCTACTAGGCAAATGGGAAAATCAAGGTTGAGAGGGTGGAAATCGCTGGCCAAAGTCATGTTACATATAGGAGGACAATGTTGGAATCAGGATTAAATATGATTTAATTTAAATCTTCATTCCTGCAAATACTATGGTGCTTTTAATTTTAAATACACTTGAGAATTTGCCATTTTAATGATTGATCTTTTCCTTTTGAAGTGCTAGTGTTTTAATACAGATACCTGCTAAATATTTTTTGTAATGCTTATGTTTGCTCCTTTTGTGGTCATACTTCTCATGTACAGCTGTTGGCAATTTAATTTTTATAGTATGTAACTTTCCAGATGTTCTATATAATCTTGAACTGCTATGGTTGGATTTTGTCATTTTGGATTAAGAAAAGAGTTCTTTCCTAGAATTAAAAGACATTTATGTTTTTCCTTCCTCCCCTTCTTTCTTTCCTATATCCTTTTCCATCCCTGTGTCCTTCCTTTTTAAAAGTAATTTGTAAAGAAGGGAATGGAATTAATATGAGAAAATTTAAAAATGGAAATGAAGTCTTTGTAAATAGGAAGGGGTGGAGGGGTTGAAGGGAGGGCAGGGGAATGTGGGAAAAATAATCAAGATAGATTATGTATAGGTACAAATTTCCAATGATGAATGTTATTATATTATATACCTAAAATATGCCAATAAAATTAATAAAAAAGAAAAGTAATTTGACTGGGAATTTATGCTTTTAAGGTTGAGAAAGGGGAGATTTGAAATGGGGGTGTGAATTTTAATTCTCTGATGTTCTGTATCTTATCAAGAGATGAAAAATAATGGGAAAAATTTTGGCTTCAATGATTTTAAGAATATATTTATGATGGAACTCATTGTTTATTAATTTTCTTTCTTCCTGTGAAGTAAATTATTGTTCTCATTTTGTGGATGAGTCCATCGGAACTCAGCAAGATTAAATGGCAGATCCAAAGTCAGGCAACAAATGACTTTAGTGAATGCATATTTTAACTTAGTTTTTCCTGTGTAATGTCCATGATTCTTTTTCTATGTATGTTCTGTTTTCTCTTATTCTAAAACACTTGGTTTTGAGATTTCAAACTGAAAGAACATTTGAGATTAGTTCAACTTAAGTTTTAGGGAACTGTAATTCAGTTAAGCCACTTACTTAAAGTTGTTTAACAGACTACCACAGTACCAGCACTATGGATGTGGTTGCTTTTCTTCACATTTTAGGAAATGACCAATTGGCTCAAATTCTGAAACTTACTGGGTTTAATTAAAAAAAAAAAAGTCTCCTGAAGTGAGTAGATGAATTAGAAAGGGATTCACTGTCTGGAAAAATGATTATTTTATATGAAAACAAAACTAAACAAAAAACCCAACTGTATTCATGCATTCAAATCAGG
The DNA here is from genome assembly GCF_000247695.1 of Heterocephalus glaber. Next base: position 3,185,238 of record NW_004624789.1, on the reverse strand, counting down.
TACCAGGGTGCAAGGATGGAATGTGGAGTTTAACTCTCCCTGTCTATATTAGTGAATACCCATGGGCAGTACAAGTAATGACCATTTGCAGTAGTTCTTCAAGTGAAGGCACTATAAAAATCATTCTTTGATCTCTTATTATATAGCCTCTCCTTTACTGTATACAACATGATGTCACTTTGCTACAATAGTCACTACTAAGGAGATGCTGCTCATATATTACTATCATCAGCACACTGCTTGTTTAATTATTGCTTCTACACATGACTTTGTCTTATGTTAATATCATTAGATGTTTCATCCTTAGGGCTGTAAGCAGATGTTTACTACACAGGCACATAAATTGCATATTTCATTATTATAAATCCTCCTTGATAGCCAGTTACCCTTTCACTCATTAATATTGTAGATCAAAATAGGTATTTGGTTTCACTAATTATAAACTACAAAAATTTCTGAATTTAACTTTAATTCAGAAGAAAATTCATAACTCATATGCCACTAAACCAGTTCTCAAAGTTTGCTCCTTGAGTTGGAGGCATGGGCGTCACCTGGGCACTTGCTAGTAGTAAACATTCTGGTGCTTACCCAGGACTCGCTACAGATTGGTCTACTGATTGAGAGTAACAAATGTAAACCTTAACAGTTCACTACATTCTCCCTCAAATAATCTACTGTACAATGACACAAGATGACTCACTAATTTCCTATTATGCCATACACTCTCACTTCTTGAACCTTGATTGAAAAATTTCTTCAGGTTCAAGTCCTTTACCTCTTTTCAGATGTTTACTCATTCTTGCAAGTTTTAGGGCCAGTTCCTCCCAGCTTCCTTCAAACAGTATTACACATTTTTTTTCCCTCAGTGTGTTCAAAAGGTTGTTTTTTTTTTCTTATGCAGAGTGCTTAGATGGCTTACACTTACATCAAGCTTTGTGTTGTGTTCATAGTTTTCATCCACTATAGCTCTATGACTTTCATACTATACATCCATTTGGCCTTAATTTCTCTCTTTTTCAAGGAGGAAATACTTTACTATATTTTTGTCAAAATGGAAAAGTCTAATTAATGCATCATAGTTAATAAATACCACTATAGGCATTATACAAATGTTAAAGTAAATGAAATTTTAGAGCTACACTTAAAGTGTCCTTGTTAATACTGCTTTTAAAAAGAAGAAAGAAATAAGAAAAGAAAAAGATTATAAGGAATCTGTGAAGATTTTTTTTTTTATAAAACAAGACATGAACTGTTAGCTTTTACATTTACAATGTGCTCTCAGTATTAAATCTACTTAAGATCACCAGAAAGCAGAACAATGGTTCTATACATGAAACATGTATATTTTAGTAATCTTCAACATTCTGTAAGCAAGTATCACAATAAAGAGTTGGACATCTCTGAAAACAAGTCTTCACTCTTATGTAAAGTGGCTCAAAAACAGTGTTTTTTGTGATGTCTTTTCTTAAGCATCTGTAAGCAAAATTAAGTGGAGAAGTTACTAGCATTTTTTCCTTAGTTTTTAAAAATTAGCATTAAGCTCATGTCAAGATATGGGCTCAACCACAAAGATATGTTAGGGATCAAATTACCCTGTTTGTTAATTGTGCTACATTATGGTTTATTTTAAAAGTAGACATTGTTAGTTAAAATTTTCTTGGGTTGAATGTGCTCATTAAAGAAGGCATCACTGATCTCTTTTTAGTTATAGCTCTCTAATACAAAAGTAAACAGGTGTATTTGAAACTGAAGAGTGATATTAGAATCAATATACATAAGTTTACAAAAAAATTCATCTTAAAAATTAGACTGTTACTTCCATTTTCAAAGCAATAATGTATTAATTTTGGGTATTCAACCACTGAGTTGTAAAGTACACAAAATATTTGTAGCATTCCAATTTAATTAGATATTAACATAATCACAGCTGTCAGAGAGGCCACTAATACTTAAACATTGTCGTACCTTGATTTCTAAATAGAAAAAAAAGACTATACGGTGATTATAAATTAGTTTCTTCTCACTGTTTCACAAAATTTTATTTTTGTATTTCAAGACTGAATGGATTTTTGCAGCAGAAATAGTATATGTTCTTTTAATTAATTATTAGTAAACAAATCTTTCTTTTTTGGATATTACATTTGTTTAATGATATTTGAAATTTTTTAAAAAATGTTATTTCTAATTTGAAAACAGGTTTATCCTATCTTTACCACTGAAATATTAATTAAAGTCAAAGTGTGTGAAATTTTCTTACTCTTTCTTTTGTAATCCTCAAACTCCACTTGGAGCATTTTGCACTGTAAGACCATATGTATGCTGTCCATTAGGCATTGCTGCCCCATTCTGTTTAATTTGTCCCAATATTATGGGCATCAGATATGCTTTTTGTTTTTTACTGCCATTTAATCCAATTTACAAGGAAGATCATTCATTATTTCTATATCATAAAATAAAATGTATGTCTTTTCAGACTGGTTAGGCAAGCCAGTTGTATCTCATACATAATGCTTCCCTGTTCTGTAGTCCTGTGGGAAACATAAATCTATTGCCTCTATGTGAAGAAATTTCTTAAGGAAATACCCTGTGGTTCTGAGTAATTTCTATATGTCATAAGCTATTCAGAAGTTAAATATTTATATATTTTGCTGTAGGTATAATAAACATGTATTACACAGACAAAATATAGAGGAATATATACACAAGCACACATAAATTTAAAATATATATACACACAAGATCTTAGATGTTGGTTTGGATACATGAGACCATAAGGCACTCTGGAATGACAGCTTCCGTTTAGTCACCCGATCTTATGACAGGTGCACATTTTCCTTCTTCATCTCTGTGATCTCTGAACCCTTCAAGGAAATTTTCCATTTGCTATTCTTGGTCCAGACATGGAAAATTCTAAAAAATTCAAAGGCTTCTAGAGCATGAGCTTCCATCTACATAAATAAAAGTTTAGACAATTTTCTAATTTCTATTAATAAAAAGAATCTGTTAATGAGCTTCTTTACAGTTTGCCATGTGATTTAAGTTTACTTTTTAGCATTATATTATCATTTTTGATAATCTTCAAAAAGCAAATGCATCAAGGAAAGTTGTAATCATTCTCATAAAGAAACTGAGACCCAATGTGGTTAAATAGATGGAAACAGATCACACCTTGTGTCACAGGCAGAGGTCCCCAACTCCTATGCCTTTGGCTGGCTAACAAGTCAGCTTCAAATTATGCCATAAACAAATATAAATAATTAAAATGAGTGAGGGATTTTCTCTCTCTTAGCATATGTAATATTCAATATTCTCTCTTAGTGCTTATAATCTTCAAATATTCATCACTATATCATTGGCAGTCTTTCTTTACAAACAGTGGAGAAGGATTCAGTTCATTCATTTATTCTCTAATATATTTAACAAGTATGTAAGTGAACTGGTATAGGAATTGGTTATTTCCAAATATAACCAGGGATATCTTTTCATCAAAATGTAAGGCTTACTGGCTTATAAACCAATAATTTATATATTGATTAAAGTGGTCAATGCACTTGCTCATTTAGACTGTGTCCTCTTAAGAAAAAGTATCGGTATTAAGAATATTGTAATAACATGCAGGTTATACTGACCTGCCTAAAACACTGTTACATTTCTGAAATAACAAAACTTACTTGAGTTATACAGTTATTTCTATTTTTTTTGGATATAATAATCACTGGGGTTAATGTTGAACACTGAAAATAGAGGCAACTTATAGTCATGAAAACAAAGAAATGTGCACAGTGGCAGTACTTTGCCTCTTTTTTTCTTTATGAAGAACTCTGGTCTAGTGCTGCTGTTTTTCATAAGAAACAGTCTGTTCTATGGTCATGATGTGGCTCCTCATACACAAGCAGATAAGAGCATCCAAATGACATAATAGGAATATAATTATAGCTCTGGGAGCTTGTTCCATCATTACTTACATCTGAATTGTACCAATTGAAGTAATATGAGTGATTTTTTGGATAACTTAAATACATTTGTTTGTTCAGTTGTTGACAATAATGGATTTAGATTTGTTCTCTAGTTCAGTCTTTCTTATAAAATTTTTAGGGATGTATTGACTTAAATTAATAAAAATTGTCTTTGCCTACAAAACACTAGAATGTCATAAACATCAACACTTGTATCCAGGTATAACTATATAAGCATTGAGGAAAGTAGGAAGAGAAAATAAAATCAAAGAATGTATTCGCTACGTGCAAAAAAATCTGGTGGTTAAAAATAAACAAATTAAATCTTAATTCTTCAGACTTTCATATTTTACACTTAAGAACATAGAAAAGTAAAAGAAAATATTATATATTTAAAATATTTAAAAATTAGATTGTTCTTTTTAAAAGCTATGAAATATAGAGATTTCCAACAATGTGGTTTTGGTTTTAGATTTAGTTAAAGGAGTTTATTTGCTGAAATAAAGACTCTAAATAGTCTAATATTGTACAGAGTGATGGGAGGGGGGAGAGAGAGAGAGAGAGAGGAGCAGTTTTACAATTCCAATAAAAATGTCTTTGCCAAAGACCATAATATAAAGAGAAGCAACCATTTAGGGTATGTCAAGTCTGGCCCTGATACTAGTAAAATAAGCTGCAGCAGATTCTTTAACATCTCTGTACTTAGTATAATAGGAGCAATAATCATAGTACCTATAACATAACATTCCTGTGAGTTTCATTATTAAATGATTTGCTATATGGTAACATTTTATTGCTATGACCAAATACCTGAGGAAAACAACTTAAAGGAGGAAAGATTTATTTTAGCCTGTGCTTCAGTTTCTGTCCATGCTGAAGGTGAGCACCAAGGCTGAAATATCATGGCCAAAGGCCTTGGTGGAGAGAAGTTATTTAGTTCACAGTTGCCAGGAAGTGGCAAGAGATGGGAAGAACCAGAGGAGAGGCCAGTCCCTAAGCTTATGACCCTTCAGCTTGGCCCCACTAAGTTTGCATTATCTTCCAATTGTGACATGAGTAATCTGATCCTATTAAAACTCTCATGATGCAAGCACATTTCAAAAGCCTCATCTCTGAACACGTAAGACTTTCAGGGAACATTGCAGATCCCAAACATTAACACTCAATAAAATAGAATTGTTTTAAGAAAGACTGATATTATAAATAAGAATTATTAATGGTATTTTAAATAATGGAAAATTCAGTATGTAATTTAACATTTTCACAAAGAGAGTATCTACAAGTATAAATGTAATTTTTAAAGATTTAACCAGTGACTTCCAAGGTGCTCACATTAAAAAGAGAGCAGCAACTAGAGCTTTTGGGATGTAGAAGCTAACATACCTGTCAAAAATCCTTGGAGATTTGTCAAAGGAAAATATTTGCTGTTGTATTCAAAGAGTATGTTCGTCACTCTCACAGTTTTAAAAATAAACTCTGAAGGCTAAACTGGAACTGTTAAGAACACTGCGCCATCCAATCATTTTCCATTCAACAAATATTTTTAGCTGCCTACTACGTGTCAGAAATTGTGCTAGACTCAAGATGAAAAGCATATGGTCTGTCTCAGGGAAATAGTAATGTTCCCACAAAGTACTGCCATGACAATGTCTCAAAAATTCTTACTCGTTTACATCTACAGCCCAGCATTCATCCTTTAAAGATAGATCCACAGACATTAAGCCTTTGGCTTTTATTGATTAACTAATGAAATGTTATTGTTTATTTCTAGGGAGATCATGAAGAAAGTATGCTATAGGATCTAGTTACAATGGTTTTCAAATAAAAATTTCTTGAATTTATACTTTATGTCTAAACTTTGTATAGTCAAGGTGGGAAAATCTCACAGTATAACAGAAATGTAAGTAGATTATGATAGTTGCTGTACATTCTCAGTAACCTCAGAATCTGTTGATCTGGTAATTCTTAATACCCAAGAAGATTTTTTGTCTTCAGAAGTGATAACGAACAGCAGTTCTGAAATATTTTATTTTGATATTTCTA
>NW_004624789.1:3162746-3179139 GCF_000247695.1 Heterocephalus glaber | reverse complement strand
AACATTTTCCCACAAAAATGATCAATTTTAAAAATAATTTTAGAGATTATATAAAGGGAATTTTGTTAAAGTTAATAGCTCTCCAAAATTAATACTGCCAATCCTATTTAACAGTATGTGTTTCATATACCTATGCGATCCAAATTCAGGTACATGCTATGACTACTCCTAAATATAAGAGAAGCAAGTATTATATTACCATTAGATTTTTACTTTTGTTAGCAATACTTCAGTGACTTAAAAGTCAATGCTCTTGAATATCAAAATACTTGAGAGGCTTCTACTTTTTAAATATGCCCCCTTCACCTTATAGGCTGTCTACTTCAGGTAAGCAAAGTAATACAAGTTTAGAAAAAACTTGAAAAATATAATTTCAGTCATCTTTTAAACTTTCTTGATATTTCTCAGAACAAGATGAAATGGGAAAAAAAATTATATTTTAAAATTTAAAGTTAGTGCCAATATTTCCCATAGTATTTGTGTATATAAATACACATATATGTATCTTTTCAAATGGTAATTAAATACTATATATGGAAAGAAGCAGAATGTGAATCACCAAGTTGTAAGTTATAATTGGATAGTTCTACTCGTCCTGCTGTGGTGAGTTCGATATTAAGTCTAGAGGCCTGAAAACTTGAAAAGAATTTATGCCAAACAATTTTCAATATATAGGTACTGTTATGAGTCATCTTTAGGTCATTTACCATTAATACATAGTATTTTGGGACCAGGCAAAGAAAATGCACTAATTTTTTTTTTTTTTTTTTTTTGTACCAGGGATTGAACTCGGGTCCTTGACCTGCAAATACACTTATTTAAATCATCATTTTGCCATATACTGGTTTTTAGGACCAACTCTAGGAAAGAAAGCCCATTTGAAAATGGAGATAATCTTCCTCTTCCTCATAAACAGTCCATTCCAGATAAATATGTCATGAAGATAAAGTGATTCAATTCACACTGGTAAAAAATGCTTGGATGTGAATTAGTGTTAAGTAACAGTTAGCACTTATTTCTTTGTATATTTTACTATATGTTTGCAGTGTTGATTGTTGTGGAGAGTTGGTGCACTTGGTACATTCGTATGACATACCTTGATCATTGGAGATCCATTTATCCCCTCTTCCTCCCCTCCCTCCCCCTTCCCCCGATCCCTTTCTTCATCTGCAAAAAGTCTGTCAGTGTTTCCTACCATCTCCTATTTATTTATTTATTTTTAGGCTTCTCATATAAAATAAATTTAATACAGTGGGCCCTCGAGTTACAACTAGTCTGACATATGAATGACTCAGGTTGTGATTGCAACTTTAGTTTTAACTTATGACCAAAGTCTTGAGTTACAACCTGAGTGCCAGATGCTTGTGCTTCCAGATGGTCTCAGATACAGATTTAGCACTTAGAAAGTTCTGGAAGGAACACAGGAAAGGAATTCACTGATAAATCCTCGGCCAGTGTTTCTCTAAAAACATAGATCTCCTTGTACACAGGAGAGAGACTCTGATGGTTTTGTAGAAGACCCTCATCTTTCCACTGACCAACTTGAGTTACAACTAGCCCTCATGAATGAATTAAATTCTTAAATCAAGTGTCCATTGTACATGATATGTAACTTTGTGTGCCTGACTTATTTCACTTAGCATTATGGTCTCAAGTTCCATCTATTTTCCTGCAAATTACATGTTTTCATTCTTCTTGATAGCTGAATAATATTCCACTGTGTATACACACTACAATTTCTTTACCTATTCATCTGTTGATGGAAATCTAGGCTGTTTCTAAAGCTTAGCAATTGTGAGATTTGCTGTTATAAATATAAACATGTATGTATCACTCTAGTATGTCTTTAACTTTTTCAGGTACATACCCAGAAGTGGTATAGCCAGGTCAAATGGAATTTCTATTTTTATCATTTTTGAGGACTCCGCATTGTGGCTGTATTAGTTACATTCTTACCAGCAATATGAAAGCTTTTCTTTCCCCCCATATCTTCACCATTTGTTGCTTTTGTGTTCTTGAAGATGAGACATTCATTGTTACTGAGGTAAAGTGGAAGATGAGTTATTGTGACTTGCATTTCCTTAAGGGCTAATGATGATGAAAAGTTTTTCATGTACTTATTGGCCTTTTGTACTCTTTAGAGCCATAATTCTGTTCATTTGGCTATTTTTGGTTTGGTCATTTATTTTGGTGGTGGTTACTAATTTTAAATTCTTTAAATATTCTAGATATTATTCTACTATCTGAAAAGTAGCTGGTCATAATGTTTTCAACTCTATAGATGATCTTTTCACTCTGTTGATTGCTTTGTTTGCTATGCAGAAATTTTAAAATTTATTATTATCCCATTGGTTGATTTTTGAAATTCATCCCTGTGATACTGAAATTCTATTTACAAACTTCTCATATCTTTCTATAGTTTAAAATATTTCCTTTGTGTTATCTTCCATCAGTTTCAAAGTTTCTTTTACATATCTAGGTTTTTAATCTGTTTTGATTAGCTTTGGATACAAACTGAGTGGTATCAACCTAATTTCAATCTTCTGCATATGGATAACAAGTTTTCCCAGCATCATTTGTTAAAGGAACTTTCCCTCAGGATTTTTTTTTTTTGTCCCTTTGTCAAAACTCAGATAAGTGATGATATAGGTGGTTATTTCTGTCTTCTGTTGTATTCTATTTGTCTGCATATCTATTTTTGTGCTGGTATCATCACATTTTTGTTACTGTAAGTTTGTAGCATACTTTAAATTCCAGAATTGTGATGCCTCCTGCTTTGCTCTCTTCACTCAGGATTTCTTTGACTCTTTTGATTCACTTCTAGTTTCATGAATTTTAGGATTGAGTCCTCTAGTTCTGTGAACAAAATTGGTGTGTTAATAGGAACTGTATTAAATCTATACAATGCTTTTAGATTTTTTCCCATTTAGTTTGATGTTGGCTCTGGTTTTGTCATATATGGCTTTTATTAATTTGAGGTAAGGTCCTTCTATATCTATTATCATCAGGGTTTTAGTCATGAATAAGTGTTGGATTTTGTCAACGACTTTTTCTGCACCTATTGAGATGAATATGTGATTTTTATCCTTGAATTTATTTATTTGGGTATTATATGTATTAATTGATATATGTTGTGCCATTCTTGCATCTCTGCAATGAAACAAACTTGGTCATGAGATATGATTCCTTTAATGATTTATTGAATTCTGTTTGCAAGTATCTTACTGAAGTTTTTTTTTTTTTTTTTTGTACCAGGGATCAAACTCAAGTCCTTGCGCTTGCACAGCAGGCAGCAAAACCACTGAGCTAAATCCCTGGCCCGTTACTGAAGATTTTTGAATCTATGTTTGGCGAAGATATTGGCCAGCAGTTTTCTTTTTTCTTCTCTTCTCCTTCTTTTTCTTTTTCTTCTTTTTTCTGGTAAAGTCTTTCTCTGGTTTTGGCATCAGGGCAATACTTACTTCATGGAAAGAATTTTAAGCATCCCTTCTCTTTCAGTTTCATGGAAAATTTTGAAGAATATTGGCATTAGTTTCATTCTAAAATTCTGATAAAATTCAGTGATAAATATATCAGGTTCTGGGTTTTTCTTAGTCATAGACTTTTTATTACTGGATCAATGTATTTGTTATTAGTCTGTTCAGGGTTTTTACACCCTTTTGGTTCAAAATTAGTTGGTAAATTATACCTGTGAAGGAATTTATTTATTTATTTCTGATTCTCTAATTCATTGGAATATGTTTCTAAATAGTTTCTAATAATCCTATATTTCATTGGTATCTGTTGTAAGTTTGCCTTTTTCATTTATAATTGTATCAGTGTGGATCTTTCTTATTTCTTTTGGTGAATTTAGCTCAGGTTTCCTCAATATTATTTATATTTTTAAATATCCAATTATTTCATCCTTTTTGGTAAAAATTTAATTAATTTCCCTTCTAATTTTATAATTTCTTCCACTAATTTGGAGTTTGGATTTTTCTTGTTTTTCCAGGACCCTTGAGATAAATCATTAAATTATTTGTTTATTTGGGATTCCTGTTTTTCTTATGTAGGCACACATAGATATAAATTTCCCTTTTAGATCTACTTTCATATTGTCTCACACATTCTGATATTTTCTGTTTCGATTGTCATTTGATTCTAGAAATTTTAAATTTCACCTTTGCTTTCTTCTGTGATCCATTGATCATTTGAGTGGATTATTCAAACTGTGTGTTTGTGCAGTTTCTGTATTTGCTGCTGATTTCTACTTTTGTTCCATTAGATCATTAAAATTCTTTTGTATTTATTCAAACATACCTTATAGCTTAAAATATTATTTATTTTGGAGAAGATTCTGTGGGCTGCTGAAAAGAACGTGTGTTTTGTTGTTGAATGACAGACTTTGTAGGTATTTATTAAATCCATTTGCTGTATGGGGTAGTTTTGGGAGACATCTTGTTGCCTTATTTTCTTATGGTTCTTATTTTTGTGTTGGAGGTTGTAGATCAGTTGGGATAGAAAATTCTGCCATTATTGCAGAGATCATTTTAATAAATGGCTTTCTCCTTGGCTTTGAGTATGATTCAGCATGAATATATCCACTTGACTTTTCAAAGTACTAGATTCAATCCCTTGAACTCCACTGTGAGTAGAGACAAACTACCAGTAATATCAGCATTCAAAGAATCAGCCAATGGGCCGGGGATTTAGCTCAGCGGTTTCACTGCCTGATGCGCAAGCGCAAGGACACAAGTTAGATCCCTGATACCCCCCTCCAAAAAAAGTTATCTAAGAATCAACCATATATCACCATATAAGCTTATTTAGAAGTTCTCAGCTCTTCCAATGATTCTGAAAGATAAAGGAATAGTAATGGTGTAGGATATGGTGGGAAATGGGATAAGGAAAAAACAAAAAAATTATGAAAAAAGAAAGAAAAAAGATACAAAAGACAAAAATAAGTCTGGATGATAATATTATACTTAAAAAGGAGGTGGGGGAGAGAGAGGAGGCTTGAAAAGTTATTTGAAGTAGAGGAAAGAAATTCCCATGATGAATGTTATCATTATATATATCTAAAATGTACCAATAAATGTTTTGCTTTTAAAAAAGGGAACTACCCATTAACAGGAGAAACAAAAAGAAAAACAAGAAAGGAAACATAAATGAAAATTAAAAGCATATATATGGAGATTGGATCCACCTAATAAACCTATAGTTCAGAAACACGATGTTAGACAACCAAAGAAACAACTCTTGGTGAGGGAGAACCTGACAGGTCAATGTAAGACACTACAAAAGCAAAAATAATAATTGACATACATACAGAGTTGTATATACACATATACCACACATATACATTCTAAACAGAAAGGAAAGAGAAAATATGTCTTAATGATAATATTTATAAACAAGAAAAGTGAGGGAGATTTGAGAGAGCATGAGAAGAGAAGGGAAGAAAGAAAAGGCTGAATTGTTACCTACTAATTTAAACTCTTTCATACCTGGGAGTAAGGGGGCTGCAGGATTCAGACTGGCCACTGAGTCTGTCACTAGTGTAATCTGGAGCCAGGTCTGGATCTGGGTTAAAACTCCACAAATTTTCAGGCTGCACTTTCAGAGTTGCTGGCCAGTGACCGCACTGCTGCCTTTCAAGCAGATTGGAGGGGGATGGGCACACAGGGACGGAAGTAGGGTGTGTTGGTGCCCTGGCTTCCCCTGGTTCCTGGAGAGGCACTCCCAGACCCAGACTTCCAGCAGATTCACTCACTGTCTACCACATACTCAAATCGTTGCTGTTTCATGCTGTCAGCACCCACTGCAAGGGTTTTCCCAAGCTAGGGGTTGGGGGCTCTCTCCTATGCCATGATTTTAGTTCTACTTCACCACAGTCACCTTTTTCTAGGGCCCACTCTCATTATCAGGGCTGGTAGCCACTTCCACCCTGTAGCACGGTGATAGTTACATCTTACAGTTATGGAAAATATGGGGTTTTTTTTTTACCTACACAAGACAGCTTCCCATCCCAATTCTGCCCTCTGTCCATTTCCTGCTCGTACCACTGAAGAGGGGGTTGTCAAAGATGTCTTCTCAAGTTTACCCTGAGTCTAGAGACACAAGATGTGTCTGTTCACATGGCTGTGGTAAAATCTCCTGTGTGCAAGGTATGTACCTCTGTTCCCTAGGAGAGGCCGTGGATGCAAAACAATGCTGAGTTTTTCCTTTTATTGCTGCACAGGGAAGGAAGATCCTTGTCGTCTCGAGCCATTGCTGCTGCAGCGCCAGAAATTGTTGTTTCCGTGAATTTACTTATCTTTCTAATTAGCAGAATCTCAGCCCTTCATTTAGTTGTTAACTGTCTTAAGATGTAGTCCTGGGTTTTTCTTTGTACCCTGTCTCCTCTTGGAACTGTGTACCTTTTGCTTTGGGATAATTATGGAGTAATTCTGTAATCTGCCCCTTTCTGCTATCTCTTATTTTTATTTTTTATTTTTTGATACCGGGGATTGGGGGATTGAACTCGGGTCCTTGCTCTTGCACAGCAGGTGGCCAAAGCACTGAGCTAATGCCATCTCTTATTTCTTAATGCTCATAGATCCATGGCTATGGAAAAGACACATGGCTTCTAGAAAGTAAACTGGGTAAATCTAAATAAACACTCAGTGCTATAAGCATTTCTTATAAATTGTTCAGTTCTTTCAGTATTTTCTACAAAACTAATTAAATTACTCCTGTCTCTGTCTCTCTCTCAGCAGACCTATGTTGGGGAGAGAGAGACAGACAGAAAGAGAGAGAGAGAGAGAGAGAGAGAGAGAGAGAGAGAGAGAGAGAGAGAAGCAAAAATGGAGATAAGTTACACAAAAGAAAAAATTAGTTTACTTTTCAGATATCCAAAATGTCTAGACTCACATACTCCTGTAAGAGTAAATCAAGCCTTGCAAATATCCTCCTTTCCAGGTGACTATATGGCTAAACATTTAAATATGGACATCATTTTTAGTCATGAGATTTTTTTTTGAGATAGTGTTTTACTATGTAGTCCAGGTTGGACTTCACCTCATTATGTAGGTCATGCTGACTTTGAACTCAGAGTGATCCTCCTGCTTCAGCCTCCTGAGTGCTAGAACTATAGACATCCACCATCATGCCTGGCTACTGATGCTTCTTAAGGAAATAAGGTGACTATTAAATAACTGTACAATTAACATGAAAGCCCAAAAGAAATTTGGTCAGAACACCCACTCATTTCAAAGAGAACAGATTATATTTTCTTAAGTTTATAACCAAGGTTAAAATTTACAGACACATTTAATGAATGCATGAGATTATTTCCTGAGGCCAGCACAAGAAGAATGGCAAGTAATTTCCTTTTTAATCTATTAAGTGTGATTGAAAAATACAGTTAGTATTTAACTTTTTAAAATTATTACAGTGAAAGATATATTGCTATTAATCTCCCTTAATATTCCCACTTATTCCCATCTTTCTTGCCACTTTCTGAAGGAATTCTGGAAGTTCTCTTTTCTGAGTATATTTGCACTCTCATGGCTGCTTGAATGTCCTAAATCTATTCAAAATGTTTACTACACATGGTCATTTTGACTGGGAAAGAGACAAAACTCATATGGTGCTAGATCTGATGGATGAGAACACACCATATATTTTTTTTAATAAGCCTATCATTATATTGAATGGCACTCAACAGTGATATTCACCTTATTTTTTATCACATCTCTGAAAAACACAAAAGAGCACTTCCAGAACTGCTTCAGGAAGTGGCAGGAATGATGGAGTATCTGTGTGTGAAGTGAAGGGGAGAATTTTGAAGGGAATTAATGGCAGTGTGCCTTTTAGTATAATACATTTTTTTTTAAAAAAATTAAATATTCATCATGAATTTTGATTGCATCTCATATTTTCAACTGTCAATAATCCTTAAGTTTTTTCAACTTGGTAGTTTATGAAAAACTTCTGTTTGTTTAATAAGAAAAAAATATCAGAAGAAGGATTTTTCCCCAACTCATGGAGACCTATATTTTCCATTTTAAAAGCACTTTACCTTAAAAATAAATTAAGATAACAGGTATCAAGAGATACTATCTGATTAATATAGGTTCAAATAACTTCTAGAATCTAAGGGATATAAAATAGATAAAAGAAAACCCTTGAAATAAATATATTGCATCCAAGAGAACAATATACAAAACTATTTTTGAACTTGAATATATAAAAATATGAATGTCGAGTGAAATCAGGATAGAATGAAATCTTGCTGTCCACAGAGACCAGAAATTTGAAAAATTCAGAAAGTTGCCATAATGTAGCCAGTACTGTTGCTAGAAATTTACATGTTCATATTTAAGAAATAATAAATTTTTGCAATTTAAATATCAATTTTAAATATTAAAACATTTTACACAGAAATAATATTAATTTTAAATATTAGCTCAAAGCTTCCAAAAGATACCAATTATTGTAAGACCATATAGTTCACCAAATTAAGGATTTGTATGGATATTGGAAATATTCTAAGTGATTTTGGGCTATTCTATTAGAGTAGATTTAGGGAATGAAAATGAATTTAAAAAATACCATAGTTAGGGAAAATATTAGAATAATTTTAGTGCTACTGTAGATAAAATTGATTAAGTAAATAATGTATTTAAAACTTAGAGATTTTTGCCAAAGAAGAAATCAGAAGCAGAGTTCATACTGAGTGGGTAGATAAAAGCTTCCAAAAGAATGACTCTTGAACTTACTTTGAAATACACACAAAGGAGACTTTGAGTCAAGTAAAGACAAATGAAGCAATCTGCAACATAATTTTGATATTGTATACATATCTACATATCATACATAAAGAATTTTAGTGGGAATTTTAAAATAATCATTATGTTTTAGTGTGTAGTTGTTATACTTTTCACATAATCCTTTATATTTTTCACAGGATGCTAAAATGAATATATTTTAAATGACAAAAATTGTATATATTCATAATTTATAATATCGTGTTTTTAATATATTTACAATGTAGAATGACTAAATTGGTATAATTTACAAATTGGGATGACATAACTAAATTGGGATTACATATGTATTACCTCACATACTTATCATTTTTTTGTGGTAGAAATACTTAAAATCACCTCTCTTATCCTTTTCCAGGATATAGTGCATTAACTAGGTTAATAGAAACTAGGTTTATAAAATCAGTAATAAGGCAAAACCAAACTATATAATGAAACCTTCTCTATGAGAAGAATTCTAAGTGCATTAGCTTTTACTACATTTTATAGATTCAGGTCACCAACCTCAACATCTCAGCATATAATTAAATTATGTTTTTTTGATCATACTTTATGGGTTCTAGATTACAAACCTGGGAAATATCATATTTGTATAATAGATATATTGTTTTCTACTTAGTTCAAGTCCTATACACACACACTTACACATGCCCACACATAAGTTTTCTCTTGTTGAAAACCTTATATAATTGTCCAAGTACTTTGAGGAATTTTTATTATGGTCATTGTACTGAAAAAAGTTTGTAATTTTTTTTAATTTGCAGTGTCACAGCTTAAAAATGACTATAATCACTTTGGCTCTACTCCTGTGAGGTGATGGAGTTTACATCACTCTCTTTGAATTTGGAAAGTGTTGTGACTTCTTTGTTCAATAGTACACAGCTGAAAGTATGTGACGTATGTTACATGCAGATGTTAAGATGGGAACATCTGTTTACTATCTCCTGGAAGACTCCTGAGCCACAATGTAAGAATTATGACTCCCAGCAGACTGCTGCAGTGGCACATGCAGGCACACTGACAGACCAAACTCAGCCCTTCAGGTTCCTGGACTGAGTGAATGAAGATGTTACCATGGACCATCACATCTGTCCACCTCCTGCTGAATACCCAGGTGTCACTGACAAAACTGTGTGGAGCAGAATAGTCCAGCCAACTTCTCACTAAATCTTGATCCATGGATCATAAGCTATGATAAATTAAAGGTGAGTTGTAAATGTCTCCCAGTACTTCATTTGATATGGTATTTTCTCTATAATTCTAGCTAATAAAAGCATTTTCTGTCTACCTTACCTGTATATCCCTGAAGAATTTGATATGATTTCCTTTAATAATTAGAAAAATATTCCTTCAAATGTACTTACAATTTTGGTGTAACTTTGGTTCCACCCCAATTTTAGAATAATAAAAGTATAAGATTCTAAAAAAAATTAAATGAAAGATAGAATTCTGCTTAAATGTCACCTCCTCCAAGATTCATTCCCTGACCAACCTAATTAAAATACATTTTTTGAATATATTCATTTAATAGCATATTCTTTTCACACTATTTTATTTTTTTTATTTCTCTTATCACAAGTAAATCTACCTAAAATGTGCAGTGTCTACCTTCACTTTTGTGTGTCACTTCTCTGACAGTTGTGATTTTATTCACTATATAAATATTGATTGGCACATAGTAACTTATATATGCTGGCTGAAGAAGTGAAAGTTTGCCTTCTGATGTTTTACATGAATGTTGCGAAGTTTCAACATTGCAAACATTGCAAATAAAAGTCACTCTAATAGTTTTAAAGAGACTGGTATTTAAATATTATTTAAAAATAGAACGTTTTAGCTTCCAAATACATCATTGACATAAATACTTCTTAATTTTTTTTTATCTTGGGTAATGATTGCTACAATATTTACTTGACATTCATTTTTATAAATAGAAGCCATTTAAAAACTGAACTGTTTTGAAATATCACTAAAACTTACAGTTCTCTTTTGAATTATAATTAACCAAAACATTTTCTTTGTCTTTCCTTGCTTGTGTCTAATTTATATGACAGCAAATTGTATATTAAATATTATCTTCCAGATTTCATGGGCTAATCAGCACAATTCATAATCATAAGAGTTTCAAGATATTTATTTTAGCACGTGTGAGTTTACAATGACTTTGTAAGGTTATGTTGATAAAATTAATTCTTCTATTTGACAAAGAGTGGGAAAAAAACAGGCCTTTAAGTAGAAGTGAAATTAACTTTAAAATGGCAAAACATACAGTGGCTCCCCCTTTGGTTTAAGTGAACACACTATTATCAATCTATTCATACAATCTCAGTATGGTACCATTTCCCTATTAAAGCTTACTGTAGAGGGAGTGAAGCTATTTTGTATGCTTTCCCTTTGTTCTTCTACCACTTTCTCTTTCCCATGTTTCCATTACAAGAGGGGAGTTAAGAAAATAAAAGAAGAGGCCAACTGAGAAAACCACACATAGAATATTTGAGGCCTAAGGAGCAAAGCAGAGCACAAATCTTCCAGGCGTGTTGCTTGCATGACTAACAATACATTTCACCTTAAAATTCAGTTAAATGACATGAGAAGCTACATCATTATTTTCCTGAATTAATTTCTCTTTCCCATGCAACAATGACTTTTCTTCTTATCAACCACTCTCATAATGGGGAATAAACAACCAACCACCTCAGGAACATATATTATTAAGATTCTTCCCTTTTTAGGTCAGCTGTCCCTGCAATTATATTTTACAAATACATTCTACACAGCTCCTCTCAGTTGAACACAATAATGTAATTTTACTGAATGACTCTGCAGAAGGCCTAATTATTTCTTGAAGCAGGGCTCCTGATGTTATTTTGCATTTAATTCATGACCACATGCTGAAAGTTATTATCTATGCAGTAACCAATTGAAATGTTTTCTAAAAAGTATTTCATGTACTTTTTAACATGTGACTTTCAACACAATTAGACTTTGTTTTGCCACTCAAACACACATGAAGGACTCAAATATAATAAATTCTTAAATTACAAATATCATATAAATTGAATTCAATCATTTTAATTAAAAAATATGTGCTAATTCTAGTTATTCTTGAAAATATATCTGTATCATCCAGTCAATTAGCCATGTAATTTATAGAAATGAAAAAAACAGTTTTTTAAAATTTGTGAATTATTAAAATGTTATGGATTTCTGTGTCAGTGACTGGGAGATATATTATTTAATCATTAAGTCTTCTCTGAAAATACCAGTTAAAAATGATCTCTTCTTCATATACTTTATGTAGAGCCTGCTTACTTTTGCTTATGGTAAGTCATATGGCATCTTACTCTATGCTCTTGTTTTCAGATGCACATACTTAAATGCATATAGTTACCTTTCATTTTAAATCACACTAATATAAAAAATACCAAAATTTAATAATAATTTATAGCAAGTAGTTATTATGTACCTGGAATGTATCACAGTTTGGATACATTTTCTTCCTAAGTTTTCACAATGGTCCTAGATAAAAATCTCATTTTAGAGAGAATTGAATTGCAAAGCATAGAAAAATTTGCTAATATGCAAAAAGGATTAACAGGTATAAGTAGAGAGCACAAGACTTGGCCATAAGTTCTACATCAACCATCTAGTTCATAACACTTTACATGCTGACATATATTTATTTTATCTTTGAAGTTACTGAGACATTGTGTGTATGTGTGTTCTTCAAAATATATAGATTTATTTAAAAGGATTGTAAGATAATGCTAGAATTCCTCAATGGATGTGAATAATTAACAACAAAAATACTAACAAAATGTATTTTTATATTCATAAAAAATTATCTTACCTGTGTGATGTCTTTACTTGGGGAAATTAAATATAGTAAATTATTTGCTAAACACAGTAATGCAATGATTCACTCTCTGTTACAGCCCTTAGTTACAGTTAAGAAGAGGAAGTGTTCTGCTTAAGAATGAAAGTAAAAATGGTAAAATATTTAGAGTTAGAATAAAAGAAAGATACATAAATAAAATAAAGTTACAAACATTAGTAAAATAGTGAACTTAAAATAATGGCATGCTTCATAGGGCAAAAAATAGAGTACCTTCCATTTTTCAAATAAATTCTCATGCCCAGGATATTACTTGCAATACTCAGCTTATTCTTTTGTTATGAGTGCATTTTTAAAGTGGTATTATAATACACCTATATATCTCACAAACTCTACCACAAAGGTTTGTCTATGAGAATAATTAGGTATTAGTCAATGTTGCCTGCAAGAATATATTTATATCATTTAGGATGTAGGTTTGTCACACTGAATTTGCTCCTGTGACAACTATAAATCCAAACCAAGAAGACAGAAAAATATCTATGTTAATGGAGTTCAGTGAGAAAATATTTGCTTGTTATATAGATATGAATCACAAGTCATTTTTTCTCACTATGCAAATAATAAAAGTTAAATAATTGTGACTTTTGTAACATTGCATATGAGTATGTCATTTAAATTTTTTAACTTATCAACAAGAACCTTATTAAATATTATTACTTACCAGTGGCCATGCTGAAATATTAACTCTATTAAATAGTATCTGTCAGCAAAAATTACAACAGTAATATAAAAGTGAATCTTGAGGCTTATTCTTCAAAGAGAGAGAAGATATGTAATTTTAATAAACATCCTCAGACTGCAACACTGTTAATTATATGATTAATGTAGTTCTTTCTATACTTTCTATCCAAAGTGAATAAAATAATGATTGCAATGGAGGTGATAATAAAATGTGAATATTTAAGATACATTTTATTATGGAAAGAGTTACATCATTAAATACTAGAGAATACATGGCAAGAAGAGGTGTATTGTGAAGAAAGTGGTAATTGTATTTTTGGTCTTAGTACACTTTTAAGTATGTTTTTAGTATTAGGAAAAGATACACTGAACCAGAGGTACAGCTTTTGCCATCCAGCATTTTGACACCTAACTTGTTTAGATAACAAAATGATTCTACTAGATGTAAGAAGCTAATAATTCACTTATCCTACAATTTTAATGAAATCATAGCAGGGCCTTTTAAATTGTTGGTGTGGCTTTATTAGTGTGAATGAATGATTCTGATTACATTTTGGCAAATAAGATTTATCATGCACTGCTGAACAGTAACTTTGAATGAAAATATTCCATCTCTGCCAAAGAGATGATGCTGTTGACAAAGATTCTGTACTTGACCAAAGTTTAGTGAAACTTCTGTGGGCCCTCTGCTCAAAGGACAGGATCTTGGACTTTGGTTTCAGTTTTACAGGGTTCAATTTTAGCAAGAATCCTGTTAAGTCAGTTGAGCCAGAATCTCACCCTTCTATATCAGAGCACCTTTAATATTTAGCCAATTTTTCATACTCATCATCTACTAGGTGATATTTGATCACCCTGGGCTGCTTTTAGTAAGAATTTGAATAGGTTTATGTACAAAGAATTGGCCTAAACTACTAATAATTTTCTATCCTCTGCTCTATTCATCCTATTTCCTAACTATTCAATCCCCACTCTTGGTTGCTATGTGTGGTAGACCATCCCATGGATTATGCCCAAAGCAGGCTGTAAGCAGTGCAGTCAGTAAAGAGTTAACCCCACAACTGGCTTGTTTATAGAAGTGAGTCTGGCCAAAGCCTATATGACTCATAGAAGCATTGTGGGTGACATAAGGTTAGCAAACCTCTCCAGCAATGGCCGCAGCAGAGACTAGAGAGATAGCCTGTAAAGTTATGGGGCTTAATGTGAGATAACATAGCAGCCAAGGTCGAGGTGACTCCTACTCAAATTCCATTCCCAGAATTAAAACCTTCTATACTAAAAAGACAAGGTTAATTATTAACCACAACCTATATTTTGTCTGTTCTGTTCCTAATTCAAGAATGGTTTGTCTTTTCCTTTACAAGATTTGTCTGGATCAGCAATGTATCCATAGCAACTCCACCACATAGTCCCTTTACCTCAATCTAACTATGATGTCACCACTAAATTTTGATGGCTCTGGGTGTTCGGGGCCTTTGGTTGTTTATCCTTGCTTGCATGAGTACTAGTCATTCTGGCTCCCTATATCTCTGTCTCTTTAATTCTACCTTGAAATTTTTCTTCTCCCCATGAGTTTTAGCACAGAGCAGGAGATCAGGATCAGCTGCAGGAGTCTCAGGTGCTATATTCAGAGTTGAGCCCCATTTCTCTTTCTGACTCCAAAAGGCTACCACAGTAGTCCTTTGAGTTTCTTTCAACAATGGCTTCATTACAATCTTTAACAAGTATCATGAACAGATTTTTAACACTGTATAGTAGTTCTCAGCCATGATTTAGGTGCAATGATTTTGTTACCAATCAAAAACTTCAGCCAACCAAAAGCTGGCATCAAATATTTAGAATAAAACAAAATACTTGAGTAATTAATTATCAGATGAAAATTAAAGAGAAACATTAAATCTTGTAACTAATATCTGAGAATATAACTTCAAGAGTTCATAAAAAAGACTTTAAGAAGTGAACTTTGATTAATTCACAAAGAAAACCTAATGTATTTCTCAAAGATGAACTTTTTGATTCTCCGTTCTTTAAATCAACAAAATAGAAATTAGTAGCAAAAGTAAGCAACAAAAAATAAACAGGTTGAAAACAGAAATAGAAAATAAACAGAGAAAAAGAAGTCTTTGCTAAAAAGTACTGGGTAAAAGAGAAAATAAATAACATAACTTTACCTATATAATTATCTAAAATCTAATTTAAAATATAAATAAATAAATATTAGAATAAAATGAAATATAGAAAAAATATTGATTGTCAAGACAGAACATTGATTGGCAAGAAAGAACAACAAAGTAAATTTTTAAAAATAGGGAAGTATTTCCAACAAAATTGAAATAACATTTAATTTTCCAAGTAAAGCAGAATTCACAAGATTTTAGAAGTTTTTTTTTAGGAAAATTGTGAAACATGTAAAAATTTTTAAGCAGTCTAACTTTATATCCAACATAGAAATATTAATTTGCAAGATTTTTTTGTAATGCTTCTAATTTGCTCAGGGCCTGTAATCAACACCGACATCCATGACAGTGACACCATTTTGGCACCTTGTTTTAGTCAAAAGTTTCTATAGCTGATGCATATTCCAAATATGCTATTTCAGTTCTCTCTAAACTGCAAAAGTAGAAATAAATAAATAGCTGTTCTTTTTTAAGTCACTGAATTTTGAGAATGGATTATCGTCATAAAGGAATCAATCCCAACTAAATTGATTTTGTAATTTCTTTTGTTCTTTTGGATATTTTTCGATTTCTTTCCTTTTTTCTTTTTTTAAATTAAGTTCTTTTATTGGTACATTTTAGGTATAGAATACATTTACATTTGTCATTGGGTGCTTGTCCCTGTACATGATGTATCTTGGTTCTTATTTTTCCCCATTACCTGTGCGCCCTTCACCCCCTCCACCCTTCCTTATTTGCATAGACTTCATTTCCATTTTTTTTCTCTTTTCTCATAATTTTTCCTTTCCCTTCTTTCCTTTCCCCTTCACCTTCCACCACCCCTACTGCTTTGGACTTTTCTTCCTATT
>NW_004624789.1:3127219-3148069 GCF_000247695.1 Heterocephalus glaber | reverse complement strand
TAAGGGCCTTATCTCCAAGTGGAGTTATATTTGGTGATACTGAACTTCAACATCTGAATGAGGGGACATAATTCAATCCATAATATATGTATATCAATTTGACAAGATTCTACACATTGTCTCCCATTATGTCCAGCTCTTGAAAGCCCTATATTAAATAATTACCAAAATAGTTCTGTGGAGGATGATTTATTTATTATTTATGTGGATTAGAAGACTTAGTTAAAAGTTGCTAGTTGGGGACTAGACAGCTGGCAATTTCCAAATCCAGGTTCTAAACCATGTCTTCTGTCTGACTATAATCTCCGGTATTTCATACCCCACTTAAGCTTTTTGTAAATTATTGAATTATTTACTATTGGTCAGTTAACATTTCAGGTAAGTCTTTTAAATTTGTGGGTGTTGTTTTTAATTTTTGTTTATTTTTAAGTTTTTTGCTTTAACAAAGCTGTTTCCCAGTATGTATACATGTATGTTTTTGGAATTCCATTTTTCTTTTTATCAGAGTGTTTGATATGTTTATAATTTTGAATTTTTCAATACTTAGCAAAATAAATTCATTCACACTTTCCAGTAATATTTGCCTTTTTTTTTTTTTTTTTTTCAGTAGACATTGGAGCTGGGACTAGGACACTTCTACCTAGGTGGCCATTTTGGATGACGGAAAAGTCAGATTAAGATTATCAAGTATTCTTAGAAGATGAGAGTCCCTCCCATAAATTCATTGACACTGTGATGTAATAAGACCCACCTAATGAGGGCATTCTTCATATATGCTAATTTACAAATAGAACCCATACCATGTCTTTTTTTAAAGAAGGATTTTTAGGGGCTAAAAATAAAATAAAATAGCCTATCTCTTCTTCTTATGGATTTTGAGGCAATAATGATTTTCAAAACAACACTAATTTCTACAAATAATGTTCTTTTTTCCATAGACCCATCTGGTAAAAACTAGCTTACATGTCAAACTGTGGTTTGATCTAAATGGATGCTTTTTTAAAAATATAAATTCTGAAATTTTATTTTCTGGTTATTAAGCTGTTTTCTTTGCCTCTGATAGCATCCATTGAGCTACAATGAATGCTATCATATAATTCATCACAATAATAGTATTTTTAAAGAAAAATTAGAAACTCCTCTTGCACCACACTCTTTTTTTAACCTTTCTGTTCCTATTTCTTCTTCATAGATTCTCTTGAGATTGAAAATACAATGGGGTTCCTCCTTGTCTCTATACCAGCAAGTAACTCTAAGATTCCAAACTAATTTGAAATTTTGATAATAGATGACTAAATATTTTCAGCAAGGTACATATTACTTAAAACTTTGGGAGGGCAGGTGACTATCAATGATAAATATCTCCAAAATGCCATCTTCATTTTAACATTAAATTTTATTATTTATGTCTTTTTATTGTGGTAGGTTTGGGAATTTAAGAACTAATAGATTTTTTAAATATCTAGGCTATACAGTACTCCATAGGTAAATAATATTAAATTTGCGACACTTTATCAGTTAGTTTTCTCTAGGATCTCAGAGATGTGGCAAAAAAAAAAGCTGTTAAAGACTGTGTAGGAGGAAAGGGACTTAGAGAATCACGCAAACCATGAGAATAGTAGTAATTGCAGACATAGACAGAAAAATCCTCTCTTACTTTGAAAAATGTCTGATCACTTCCCATTATAACATGTTTGTTGTGACATTCTTTATTTTTAAAATTCCATTATTAATTAACTGCAAGATATAAATGAAATGCATAGTGTTACTAGTAACTTGATAGTAAGTGAGATCTATAATACAGTAATTAGGTAACCTATTTTAAAATAGATAACTTTGAAATATTATTTTTTGGTTAGGAGATTGAGAACACTAACATTTGTTTGGAGAGCTCTTCAGCATCATCAGACAGCCCAGGTTACCCATTAGTGAGTCTTATTTACCTTACTTCTGGCTGTTATAACCAATTACCATTAACCAGGTGGTTTAAACAACAGGCTTTTATTTCTCACAGTCTGGAGATTAAGAAGCCCAAGGTCGAGGCACCAATGAACTTGGTGTCTGGTGAAAGCTTCCTTGTTTGTAGATGGCTATCTTCCCTTTGTATCATCACACAGTAGAGAGCAGAGAAAGGGTACAAGTTCTTTCATGTCTCTTCTTTAAAATGACACCAATCACATGATGAGGACTCAACTCTCAAGACTTGATCCTATCCCAAAGATCCCATCTCTAAATTCCTTCACACTGGAAATTAAGTTTCAACACATGAATTTCGAGTGAGGCATGGACATTCAGTTTTTAGCAGCCCTTTCTACCATAGTACTGTGTGAGATGATCTCTGCCATTGTCCCTTTCGTCCTTGCTTTCCTCTAGTACTACAATAGAGCCATGTTTTACATTGTACCATTGCCATCAAATGGTCTCCTCCTTATCCTTCTACAATGTAATAGCATGTGATTTGTTCTTGACAATTTCCATGTGGAAACTTTACTTATAATTCAACTTCCATGATATTTCACATCTTCAATTCCTACAGTATTATATTGCATCCAACAATCTATTAATTGATAATATATTTCCTTTTAGTATTTTTTCTTCCCTTTTTGATTATACAAGCTGTCAATTTTTCTTGTATTATTCACAATGCCTACAACATATGAAATGAGTGTTAGTTAATTTAATTAACATTATAAGAATAATACATAGCTCTAATTCCTAAGTTAACAAAAAGGATCAACTAGAAAGAAATACAAATTTTAGCTAATATAAATAGACAATGTTTAGGGATATAATTACATTAGGTAGGTTTCTATAATTTTGGAGAGCAATTGAAAAGTGCTATCCAAATTAAATTTAAAGAAGTGCACAGAAAAAAGGGTACTCAGATCAGATTAATAGTCTCCAGCTCTTGTCTGAATCTGAAACTGAATGCAAGGCAAAATGTATAATTGTCAAAACTAGAGAATACATGTAAAATGATTGCCACTGTTTGTTTACAAAGGGCCAGATCATAATGTCTTATGAAATTTTTATTATAATTTTCTTTTTATTTTTTAAACACAGAAGCAAGGCTTAGATTTTGGGGAAGGGTGAAAGAATCTCACTGGTTGGAACTGAAGCATTTTCATTTCTAATTAGAAAGGAAATTGAAATGGCCTCCATGTGAAAGCTACATTCATCTCATTGGTTAATGAATAAATAAAAGCATAGTCAACATTCTAAAGCACTTCATGCGTACAATGTTTGGTGATTAGTGGGATCAACATCCTTTAAACAACCACTGCAGTGTTCAGCTTCTTCTTCACCTCAGTATGCTTCTTTTTATTTCTTTCCTCTGCACAAAATATCCACCATGCTTCAATTTTTAAA
The DNA here is from genome assembly GCF_000247695.1 of Heterocephalus glaber. The sequence continues at coordinate 3,144,700 of NW_004624789.1, read as the reverse complement.
TGTTTTCTCCTTATTATGAATTCTATCTTGAAGAGTAAAACCACAGAAGAGCAGTAGAGGGGCATCACTAGACTCTAATGGTTATATTTGAAAGGGAAATGCAAGATAATTTGGTATTTAGGTAGAAATACCTTTATTTCTGGTAGAAAAATAAACTGATTGATGCCCAGAAGAAGAAAGCTTACTACCACAAATACATAAATTTTATTAGAATAAAATTTTAAATTCAGTTACCCCCAAAGCTAAATATTTTATATGGGAAATAGAATGTTATATTTGGAGATGTACATATCAGTTGCAATAAACAGATGAATGTTAATATTTTTATGTTAAAAGTATAATTCAATATTAATTATAATACCTATGATTTGTGAAACTAAACTATAAAATATTTCTCAATATCCTATCATTTTTATCAATGTGATTGTTAAAATATTTTAAAGGTATTTCTCAGGTTCTTTAAAAGGCTCTTCTCCCTGACCAAGTAAAACAAAACAAAAACAAATTCACTTTGAAAGTGGATTGAAAATGCATACATTTTTAATTTAAACAGAACATAATTTGTAGTTAAGTGTATTTTATGAAACAATAATAGTCCTTGATTGTAATAAAGACATGATCATCCAAAAAAATATGGTAACATTTGTCATTTTCATCAATTTGAATTTCCACAACAAGCTAATAAAAAGGCTCCCCGTAAGAGACTAGTAAATACATATAGCACTCCATTTTTTAATGTTTCCCTCAATTAGTTGTAAAAAGTAATAAAATGATTTGCAGAGCAAACAAGTTGATCTAGTCACCTACTTAAGTAATACAAATACTTTTTCAATATGTCCTAGCCATGATTATTAATTGTCCCCTAAACCCAAAGAAATTCATTTGTGTACTGGAAGATTAATATGATTGAGAAGAAAAATACTAGTATCATACAGTATCTATTTCCAGAAATTTACAAAGAGTTATTAATCAGATTTTTACCACATCCTCCTGTCATCACCTTCTAATATTGAGGAGTATGTTCAGAACAATATTCTCAACTTTTGTTATCTGTGGCATTAAAATTTCCCTGGTTGCTACCAATTTCATATATCATAATTTTAGAATTTATTATATTTTATATAAAACTTCTCTGCATCAAAACAGTGAACTTTTCTATAATGAAAATATTAATGTTAATGAAAAAAAGTCTTTCTAATAGCATTATATAAGTACAAGTATTTTCCCTTTCTCATCGTATTCAGTTTTCTCTTTGAATTAATATTCTACTAATGATAATAATAAAAATGAAATAAGACAAATAGCCTAATTTATGTAGGTTTAATCTTTGGTTATAATGAACTATATACTCAAAATTGTTTTCTAGGAGAATTGGAAATATAGAAAGGCTAATTTTGGTGTTAAATTTCTAGAAATTTTTAAAATATAAAAATACAATTTTGAGGCAAATTTCAAACCTTTATGAAGAAGCATGTGATGTTTCTTTATGTCCTTTATAACATCTATATGAACATTCAAATCTCAACAAAAGAAGTACATCAGTGTACCAGATATTAAACAAAAATACAAGTTATAAAAGGGAGGAATACTTCCTTCACTCTTACTAGAAGATATATGTACTATAAGGCAACGATGCTAAGAACAGCTGTTAGCCACCATGTTTAAATCGGCTGTAAATATCTGAAATAGTTGTGTGAAGTAATAGGAAATTCATGGTTATTTTACACCTTTAGAAAAGCTTTAGTTCCAGGCTATCAAGGCTTATTCTTTCATGGGGGAAGCTCAGAATTATAGTTTCCACATCTGCAGACCATGTTGTGCTGCTCAATCATCTGACTTCACTAAAGCCTAAGTTATGGACTATCATAATGAGATCACTGTTGTGGGGCATTTTGCCCAGCCATGGGTAGTTTCAGCAGGGTAGGTCAGCAAGAGCTACAGAAACAAAAGTGTCCTGCATAGTCACAGGATTACAGGCCACTCTTGAGCCTACGTAAAACTGTTAGTGGAACCACAAACAAGAAAATCTCTTTGTCTTTATTTTCTTAACCAGCTTGACTTATTAGGAAAGAAAGTTCTCTGATTTTTCCTAGCATAAAGACTTCCTTACTAATTGTTTGAGGTTATAGCTTCCTATATGTCTTTAAGGAGGGGAAAATAACTTAGTGAATAACATAAAATAGTATTTTTCATTATAAAATACTAACATCAGTGAAGATTCATCAGAGGGTGTCATGTATTTTCAGAAAAATTTTTGAGCTTACTTGTTAGTTTTTTCATTTGAATGCTTTTTAAATCTCAAATATTAAGATACAAGCAATTATACTTAGCTTTTTTAATATTTCCAAAATATCTGACTGAATATAAGAAAATTATTATGGAATAAAAATTGTGTCCATTTTAAAACTACACTGATTATTCTCCCAACATGACTTTAGAGGTGATATTTTACTTCAACAATTACTAAAATTTTCTTTAAAAAGCAAACTCTTCTTACATTAATTGTAATTCATCAACTAGAATGGGCAGGAGGAAACTCAAGGCTTATTCCCTGTTTTGCACATACTTTTCATTAATTCTACATGGTATTTTGGAAATGGATGGACATGATGAACGTATTTTCTGACTAATTGAATTTGGGTTGCAAAACAATGTCTTTTGAAAACCAATTGCAAGTTTGACCAATAAATTTGCTTATCCATCAAAATTATTTCTCACACATGTTTTATGAGCCAGGCCCATTATCTACTCGTTTGTCTTTAATATCATTTTAAGAACATATTAGATAAATCAAATTCAGGATTATACAGAGGAGAAAATTTAAAGAAATTTATAGTGAAGCAAAAAGATCATAATGACTAGAATTTATGTTTTAAGGCAAGAGTGCACATTTGTTATTCAATAAATTGCTGACAAACTTTCATTTATCTAAGTAGAATAATTCATCTTATTTAAGATTATGCCTAAATAATAGCCCCACCCTGAAGAGGGAAGGGTCAGAATGTTTTATGATGGTGACCTGGTGACTATTCAAAAAAGCTTAGAACAATTTCTTTGAAAGCCCAAGCTGCCAGTGTCACCACTGTTTCCTAACTTCATTTTCTTCCTTATTGAGAGTTCCTAGTTCCATTATTCCAATAAATATTATTGTTAACTCTAACAAGGCAATCATTTGTTCTGTTCTATATGCAGCCTGTAATAGTTCCCAGTACAAAGTAGATATTTGTTAAATGAATGAAGACACACCTTTGTCTCTCTGTTTGTGATGCATCCATTTGGAAAGCCTCACAAATCTACCTTCCTTATACTGTGTTTTTGTCTCAGTATCTTATTGAAGTAGGAGAAAAACCCAAAGAGAAAATAATTATACAGTTATGCTGTCTAATCATGCTCTCACTGAACATTATATACAGAATTTTCAGTATTTTTAATAAAATTATTCTTACACTTACCATCTTACTGAAACTATAATCCACTAACTTTCAAATTTATATTTACTCTTATCAGAAGGCAGTGCTTCATACTACAGAAAGAAAATAGAAGTCATTAGATGGGAACTCTCAGTTTTCTGCCACTAAACTGAGAAATGTATATAAAAATACACTCATCTTTTTACATTTTCTTTTGACTCTATGCAATGGAATTCCTTTCATCATCTATGCTGGTGATCTCCTTCACTCCTGGCTTCTAAGGAGACTTGCATCGGAGGTATTTCTTTTTCCTTCTCTCATTTTGCAAAAATAAAATAAAATTTTCTCTTGACTTGCTTTTTTCTTTTCCTTATTATATTACAAGATTTGCCTATACATTCTCTTAGCATTTCTGCACTACTCATTCACATCCCATTTTTCTTTCCTAATTAACCATCTATAACAAAATAACTCTTGGTAAGGTCAGAGGTAATTTTCTTCTATTTTATTCAAAGGGGATTTTAGCCTTCATTTGATATTTCAGTAGTATTCATGCATTTCATTAGTGTACCTTTCCCTTCCTAAACCATTGGGTCTCTTTAGCTTTTGCGATACTGTGTTTCCAAGATTTTCTCCAGTCTTTCTCTTGTGCTAACTTATAATTCTCTACCAAGTCTTTCAGGTATTTCACTCCTGTAGAGCACATCCTGGATTCCTTTCACTGTTTATGGAGACAAAGACTCTGAACCTCTTTCTATTATTTGGAAAATACTCTCCTAAGCTCCTGGTATAACTCTTTTTTTTGGTACCGGGGATTAAACTCAGGTCCTTGCTCTTGCGCAGCAGGCAGTGAAACCACTAAGCTAAATCCCCGGCCCTCCTAGTATAAATCTTAATGAAGAGTGGATCCTACTTTAGAAGTTACCAAAGGCCACATTCCATGTCTAGATTTCTGGTAGTTTTTTGAGGCCTGACAAATGGAAACAAGGTAAAGCACATGACCTATGTATAAACAACTTTTAAGTTGTGATATTTATGACAAAATATACAGGGAGAGTTATAATATATTAGTTTTGAAAATGGCCAAAGTTATATTATTTCCTTCATACCAACCAAGATGTGATTCATCCCTTTGTCCAGAGTATCCACATAGTATATACTACTCACTATTAGCATTTGTCTTGACTGCCTGTTTGACTGCCACAATATCAAAGGGCTTGTGTTCAAGTAATATTTATTTTACTTACTGATGGTTCTAAACCATAGGAGGAATGATAGTGGCAATTAAAATATGCCAACAAAAAGCCTAAAATTGCTTCTAATTGAGAAGGTATGATAAGATTTTTTTTGATACAGAGAGACAGACTGAGAGAGACAGACAGACAGAGAAGAGATAGCATTCATACAATTATTATGCTATATTATTTTAATTATTCTATTTTATTATTAGTTTCAATTTACCTCTTACTCTAATTAATTTTATAAATTAAACTTTACCATATGTGAGCATGTATAGGAAAAATTTAATACATAGTTTTGATACTATCTGCTGTTTTAGACATTCAATGGTGACCCTGGACATCTCTCACAGATAAGAGGAGACTACTGTACTTAAAAACTTTCCAAAAAGACAAATGAAAATACATATTGGTAAGGTAGAGAAACTCTTAATTTGTTTGAGGATTGTAAAATGTTCAGCTGCTATGGAAAAGAGTGGCTATTCTTCCAAAAGTTAAACATAGGCTTGATATATGATCTAGAAATTCCATTCCTGAGTATATAACTAAAATATTGAAAAAAGGAACTCAGACAGATATTTGTACACATTCTTAATAGCAGTATTTTCAACTATAAAATGCTGAAATAATCCATATGTCTATCTGCAAATTAATGAATAAATAAAATGTGATATGTATATATACAGTAATGGATTTTCTTTATATGTATAATGCTGAGTATCAAGTGTAGGGCCTCATGAATGCAAGGCAAGTGTGCTTTCCTGAGATTCACTCCCAGCATATTTAACAATCAAAAAGGAATGCCATAACATGTATGAACATGAAAACATTTTGGTAGATGAATAAGCCAGAGATAAATGTGGTTATTATTTGATTCTTGTATGATTCTGCTTTATGACATGTCTAGAATAAGTAAATTTATATAGACAGAATGTAGTTTAGAGTTTACCAGAATCTGAGGGAGGAGATATGGGGGGGGGGCTATTTCTTAATGAAAACAAATTTCTTTTTCTTGGGATGATGGAAGAGTTTTAGAAATTCTTATTGGTAATGGTTTCACAATATTTAAATGTATTTAATTTCACTTAGTATTATACTCAAAATGGAAAATCATATGTGATATATATATTTTTTTAACATGAAACTTATTTTTTAAATCACATACTCTCTGTGCCCGGATTTCTGGCTTTTTGTAGGTGGGTATGTGTATTTGTCGGTATCCGTATGTGATCTAGTCCAGACAGTTGGAAATGCACTTGGGACTTTAATTAAAAAACAGATTATGTATTCATAAGAAAAGGATTTTCTGTAGCAGGAAATAAATCATCCATGACAGTACAGGAGAATTATTAAGCTAACTATGGAAGATGCACCCACGACAAAAAAATTTACTGTGATGTGGTTTTGCCTATGGTCCTAAAGGTTCAGGTTCCTGGGTTCTTAATTATGTCCAGTCTGGGAGATAATTTTAAGATTATGGGTGCTAACTAATAGCACTTCAATAAATTCCTTTTCAGGTGTTCGTGTTTCATTTCTTGCCCTAAAAACACTTCACTTTTTGCCACTTACTCATTTGTGCCTCACTCTAGCAGTACTAGCCTCATCTCCATCTAAGATTTACTGTTTCATCAATGTAATGCTGAGAATCCAATATACATCTCTAGATTTTGCTGTCTACCTTGTATCTTTGTTTGCAAACTTTGCAGTTCATAAGTATATAAACAAAAAATAGGACAAATTAAACTCGGCACCTCAAGTTACTACTACGTACCTTCTTTTTCTTAAAAATGAGCCTTACTTGGAAGTGAATAAAATCATTAACCATTTTTTGACTGTTATGAAGGTAGATATTCAATATGCATTAAGTGAATGAACAGTGAATATACAGATGTGAGGTGCTAACATTTGCCTTGGAGTCACATCTTGTTCTAGGTTTCTTGAGCTGATTAATTTATTTTTGAGGGGTTTTTTATATGTACAGATAGTAAATGGGTTACTATGGTGAAACAAATTGACATTTTTATCAACTTCCAATTACTCTTGTCACGACAGTAGAAAATAACTCATTTAACAGCAATGTCATATGTAGATCAATCTGAATACCTGGAGTTTTTATATTGAACATGAAATTTCTAACCCTGTTTCTTTGTATTCTCTGACCTACATCCCCAGATTTCCACTCCTCCCTCATACTCATAGTTTTATTATTATTATTAATTATTATTAATGTAATTTTTACATATAAATTATGTAAATTATTGGCTTGAATTGTGACACTTACACATATGCATATAATATGCCTAAATTATGCCCTCTGTCCCTCTGCTGTCTGTTAACCTGCCCTCTCTACATACTCTGCCTATCCTTTTCCCCTTCCCTACTTTCACAATATACCCTGGAAAGTCGAGGTTCAGAGTTCACAGCCTCAGTCGCTGGCGAATTTTTCCTTAGAACCTAACTAATAATTATTCATAGAAATCCCCTGAAATTTCGTGGAAACTGCAAATATCCTCCGCAATTGGGGTGGAGGGAGGTTTGCGAGTAGCCAATCCGAGTATTATTTGGTTCTCCTTGCTGCTGATTGGCTGCTGATCTGTAACCATCTTCAGCAGATGCACCAGCATTCCCACATAACAGGTTGCTGTACTGCATGTAGGTATCTACAGTGTTCTAGGTTTTGTTCTTCTTAAAGCCCTAAGATTCCTGAGATGCCGCCAAAATCCCCTGCACCTTCTAAGGCTTTATTAATACAGAACTTTGTTAAGTTAAATTACATAACTGCAGGTGACATAGCATATTTAGGGTTTCAACTATAAAAATAGGCATTTATAGGCATTTTTCTGACCATATCTGAAATTCACGGTTTTTCACAATTTGGCGGTGATCTAGGAAAGGAATTTCAGGGGTCTACTGTAATCTTACTTTTTAATTTTTCAGTTTCCATATGGGACAGGCAAAATGTATAATACTCATCTCTCTGTGACTCAATTATTTCACTTAACTTTCTCATAGTTCCATCAATTTTCCTTTAAATGACATGATTTCACTCTTCTTTATGGCTGAAGAATACTCTATTGTAGATATGTACCCTTTTTTCTTCATTCCTTTGTTGAAAGGCGCTAATACTGATTTCATATCTTAACTACTGTGAACAGTGCCATACTAAATATGGGTCATTGGTAAGCAGGTATCTCTTTATGGGCTGACTTAATTTCCTTGCATGTGTGCATAGGATCATGTAGTAATATTATTTCTTTTCTTTTTTTTTTTTTTGAAAACCAACATACAGCTTTCCATAGACGGTACTAATTTACATATCCATCCAGCAGTATATTAAGGTTCCTTTCTGTCCACATCCTTACCAGCATTTTGGTTTCATTTTCTAATAGTAATTATTATGATGGGAGTGAGATGGCATTTCAATGTTCTTTTGATTTGCGTTTCCTAATGGATAAATTCTTGAATTTTTAAATATATTTATTTTTCATTTGTACTTCTTTCAAGAAGTATATTCTGGGGCTGGGGATTTAGCTCATTGGTTCTGTCTCCCAAGCTCAAGGTCCCAAGTTCGATTCCCCGTATCAAAAAAAAAAAAAAAGTGTATTCTGGTCAATTGCCGATTTGTGATTGTGTTACTTGTTGTTTTGTTGTTAAATTCTATATATTCTGAATATTTGTCTTTTGTCAGATTAGTAGCTGGCAGAGATTTTCTCCTATTCTATGAGATTATATTTTTTCTAGCAGAAGTTTTTAAATTTGATGTAATTTCATTTATCAACTTTTGCTTTTGTATTCCGAGTAATTGAAGCAATACTCAGGAAATCATTGCCTGTGTAAATATCTTGGAAGGTTTCCTCCTACGTTCTTTTAGTAGTTTCAGTGTTTCAGATCTCGCATTATTATATTTGATTCATTTGTATTTTTATACTAGGTTAGAGATAAGGTCTAGCTTTCATACCTTACACGTGGATGGATATTCAGTTTCCCTAGCACTGTTTGTTGAAGATGCTGCCTTTCCTCCAATATGTGTTTTTACCACGTTTGTTTAGAATCAATTGACTTTTATGTATGTATTATTTTTCTAAGTCTTCTATCCTGTTTCATTGTCTACATATCTGTTTTTACCAGTATTATTCTGCTTCTGTTACTATGTCTCTTTAGTGTATTTTAAAGTCAGATGTTTTAATAGTTACAGCTTTGCAATTTTTGCTCAGTATTGTTTTGTCTATCTGGGTTCTTAAGTACTTCCATGTGATCTTTAGTGTTGTTTATTCCAGTTTAGTGAATAACATCATTGGTACTTTGATGGACATTTAGTTGAATTCTTGGGTTGCTTGGGTAGTACAGCCATTTTAACTAGTTTTTTGTTTCATAGACTGTTTGATTCTTTTAGTTCCTGTGGTATTTCATTTATTTCCCCTTTGATTTTTATTAGTTCCCTCCTGCTGATTTGGCTACAGCTTATTTTTATTTTTCTAAGACTTGAGATGAATCATTAGCATATTTATTTGAGATCTATTTTTCATGTAGGCACTCATTGTTATAAATATTCCTCTCAGTATTACTTTTATGGTATCCTATACATTCTAGTATAGTGTGTGTTGTAGTTCCATGTTTATTTCATTCTAGGAATATTTTAAATTTCCTCCACCATTTTTTTCAACAATCCATCATTTGTTCAACAGTTCATTGTTCAATCTCCATGTGTTTGTATAACTTCTGTAGTTTCTCTTGCTGTTGAGTTCTAATTTCATTCCATTGTGACCCAGTGAGCTAAAAGATATTATTTCACTTTATTTTTTTGGTACCAGGGATCAATCTTGGGCCCTTGCGCTTGCGAGGCAGGTGGTGGAATCACTGAGCTAAATCCCTGGCTATATTTCACTTTTTTAAACAATTGTTAAAAATTACTTTATGAATATATGATTTATTTGGAAAAATTCCATGTACTGATTAAAAGCATGTATATTGTGCAGTCTGAATAAAATATTACCATGCTAAGTGCACTGAATCTATGGTATAATTTAACTCTGATGTTTCTTTCTTGATGTTTTACTTTTTTCTTTCTTTCTTTTTTGGTACTGGGGATTGAACTTGGGTCCTTGTGCTTGAGAGGCAGGCAGTGGAACCACTGAGCTAAATCCCCAGGCCTGATTTTTTACTTTAGATCTGGATACACTATGTATTGGTGAGAATGGGATACAGAGCTGCTCATCCATTATTATTGCATTAAAGCCTAACTCTCCACTAGTGTTGTTTTATAAAAGTAGGTACTTTGAAATTTGGTAGTATAGCAATTTTAACAATCAATTCTTTGCTTCATTAACCCTTTGATGTTTTCAGTTTTAATTTTACTGATTTCTCCTTTGATTTTTATTATTTTTCTCCTGCTAATTTTGAGTTCAGTTAGTTTTTGTTTTTCTAATACTTTGCAATGGATCATATATGTTTAGAATCATTATATCTTCATGGTGAATTTTTTGCTTGATTAATGTCCATTGACTGACTGAGCTTGTGATGTGATTTGCAGGAGTACTTGGAAGCAGAGTTCACCAGTGAGCTCAGGTGTCTCAAAGAAGGGTAGAAGTTCTGGTGTCTTTTAGTTACCCATAAAAATGCTGTTTGTTGAAGTTCTGTGTCCTGTGCTTGGATACTTTTTATAAGAGTTGTCAATGTTGGAAATTCTTAAAACTGATTTAAATTAAAAAACTGATTTTGTAACTGATTTTGACCTAAAGTCTATTTTGTTGTATATAAATCTATATTGTCTAAGTTGTTATATAAGTCTAAGTTGTATATAAGTCTATATTGTTGTATATAAGTACTGGAATTCTTGCTTGCTTTTGTATTTAATTTGCATGGAGTATCATTTTTTATCTTTTCATTTTAATCTATTTATTTTTGCACACATGGGGTGAATTACTTGTTGATAACACATTGTCGGATTTTAAAAAAAAATTCAGTGTGAATATTTTAATAAGAAAATTAACATCATTTATATTCCAGAATATTACTGAAAGGTATATATTTGTTTCTGTCATTTTGTTGACACTGCTTAGATTATTTTGAATATTCTATTTTCATTTCTTCCTCTCATACATCTGACAGGTTTGATGTTTTATCCTTGATATTATTTGATTCTTTTCTAGTTCTCATTTGTGTTTCTGTTCTTTTGGCAAAATTCTTTTCTGGACTCTTATGATTGTTTTAATCTTTCTTTTTGTTCTGGGTATAGGATTTCCTTAAGTATCTTCTGTAATGCTAGAGTGTCGATCATGGATTACTGTAGCTTATGCTTACCTTGTAATGTCTTTATTTCTCCTTTGATTTTGAAAAATCATCTTGCTGTGTATAGTTATCTTGGTTGGTCATTGTTTTCTTTAAGAATTTCAAATACAACCTTGCATAACCTCCTGGTCTTCATAAAGTTCCTGCTGAGAAATATGCTGCTATTCTGATAGGGTTGCCTTTAAATGCTTCTTGTCTCTTCTCTCCTGCAGCTTTTAATATTCTCTCTTTTTCTGTACTTTTGGCAATTTAATTGTATGTCTGGATGGGGTTCTTTTCTGATCATATCTATTTGGAGCTATCAATTCCTCTTTTACCATTATGTCTATGTGTTTCCTACATTTAAAAAAATACTCTATTATTTCGCTGAATATGTTTTCTGTGACCTCAACATGTTACTCTACTCCCTCCAAATTGCTAATTGAGTGTTTGATTTTTTTTTTTTTTTTGGACAGGGCCTCACTATGTAGTTCAGACTGGCCTCAAACTCACAGTGATCCTCTTGCCTCAGCCTCTCAAGTGCTGGAACTACAAGTCTACACTACCACACACAGCCATGTTTGGTCTATAATGGTGTTCTGGTGATCGTGCTTATTCTTGATTTTTCAATTGTTCTCTGTGCCATACTGATCTTTTAATTTTCAAGTTTTCCATAGTTTCTTTTGCAAAATGTCTCTTTATTGAAGTGCTCATTCATATCTTTCTTAATTCATTCAACTATTTGTTTTCCCTAGAATTTATTTGAGCCTTTAAAATTTATTATTTAAAATTTTTTGTCTGGCATTTCATACATTTTAATATTGTTGGCTTCTACTCCTAAGAGTTATAAATTTTAGGAGGTGACATATTACCTTATTATTTTTTCATATTCCCTGTATTTCTATGTTGAGATTTGCATATCTGTTGAATAGATATATCTTCCGGCTGTATGTGAAGTCACCGTTGAGTAGATTTCTTTTATGACATGTCCTGAGATACTGGTTTGTTGTGTCTTGAGTTTAATTCCTTGTGGACTTCATAGCTTAATTTCTTATAATTTCTTTAGCAGTGACTAGTTGTTTTTAACACATATATAGCTTGATGGACCCCTATTATCTGAAATTCTCACACGATTGGTGTCCCTCTGGTAGTTCAGGCTGGTATGGTGTAGCCAACAGAGTATATAAGGTGACCTCTCTTTGTTTACTCCTACAATACGAATGAAAGCACCTATCAGAGTTGGAGGTTTACTTCGACTTTGTTAATTTAGCTGTATGGCTTGAAAATAAATCTGCTAGAGGCTTTTCCAGTTTTGGAAATGACTTGAAGCTTTTGTCTTCTGTTTAGACATTGATAAGACTGTAGTGGTTTTTCAGAGTGAGGAAGGGCTGGGAATTGTAATCATTAATCATAACATGTTCATTTGACTGGATTAAGAAGTGCCTAGCTGATTAGTAATGCACAGTTCTGGGTGTATCTGTGGGGTATTTCCAAAGATGATTGGCATGTAGGCCAGCAAACTGAAAAAGGAACACCTACTTTGGTTGTAGATCACACTGTCTAGTAGCTTTGCAACCTTAGTGGAATAAAAGGGAAAAAAGGAAGAAGTTGGTATGTTTTTGAAGATCTCTGTTCTGCTTGAGTGGGTGTGTCATTTGAAGTCATTATCTGTGAATATCAGATTCCAATTTTTTTCATCCTTCCAATGAAGATTTACACCAACAACTCTCTAGAGTGCTTTCAGATCTTTCATCTCAGACTGGTGTTATACTCTTAATTCAACTTTGTCTGCACCATCCACCTTCTTGAATTGAGCAGCTACTGGATCCTCTAGCTCTCTGGTATACAATCAGCCTGCCTCTGATCCCATTAGCCTACTTAACAAATTCCCTGAGGGATATGTACATATCCCTCATAGGTGTGTTTCCCACACCTATGTATTATTGTATTATTTTTCCCTGCTGCTGTTATGGAGTGAATGTTCAATAGAAGACTTCAGTCCCCTACTACTTACTATGCCTACATAAGGATAAATCATTAGCTGGCAGCTTTTATCTCCTTTATTCTTTAGCTTGAAGGATCCACTATGGCTCCAACAGGACTACATCATGACTGGAGGAAACTGCAACTCCTCTCATCTGGGCTGGTTGTACAGCTCAGTGGTAGAGCATGCATCAAACTCACTCAGTGTATAGGGCTTGATTCCCAACCCAACAAAGGAAGAAAAGGAGTAAAATATGAGCAAATAGAGTAAAATCAAAATGAAAACAACAGCGACACCACCATCAAACTGAAAACACACCATATGCTCATGCGAGCGCACATACACACAACACACACAGAGAAAGAGAATAAAAATAAACATTAGAAAATAAAAATACAATTAAAGAGAAAAAGGGAAAATAAAGGTAGCTGGAGAAAAGTAAGAGGAAAAGGGAAAGAGGAAAAAGAAAATAAATATAGTAAATACAAAAACAGAGAAAGGAGAAAATAGTCAAACACAAACAACATTAGTAAAAATATTAAGAAGAATTGTTATCCTTGCCAAGGTAGTTGGATGAGCCAGCAAGAGTGGATATTTTGCAGCCTGTGCCAATCAAAGCTTATCTCCATGTTTTCTTAGGCTATGTAAACTGGACAGAACAAAGACTGGTGTTTTTTGTTGTTGTTGTTTTGTTTTGTTTTTTGGGAGTTTTTTGGTATGGAGATTTGACTCAGACTCTTACTCTTTTGTAATGCGTATCAGTGATTAGTGGAAGTGATTTATGACTGGATTCACTAGTGATAGTTCTCGGTTACTTTGCAGGATGAAATAATCCAAGGCAAGATGTTGATAAAGATTTTCTCCATGATTACTTGGGTTGTGCATTCTTACCTCAGTGTAAACACCTGTGCCCTGATGTGTTCAGAAGCTGATACTGGATGCCCACCTCTCCCAAAATTCTCTCCAGTTTCTCATTCTGTTCTGTCAGAGAATAGGGGTAAAACTGGCTTTGTGATATGACTGCAAATATCCCTGAGGGTTGAGAGAGGCTATAAGAGTCACAAAGGTCTGTACAGGAGGGGATTGTTTCATGCAGTCTACCACCAAGGATTCTATGTTTCCAGTGTTTTGTGTTGCCATCACCTGCAATGCCTCCTTTCCCCAGACTCATAACTGGCTTGCCAAACCACTCATTCCACAGGGAAGAGCTTTTTGTTCCCCGTGAAAAACAGTTCTACTCCCACCACACTGAACTCTCAGGGAACCTTTGTCAGAGCCCTTCCTCTGGAGTGAACTGACTCTAAAAGCCACCTTCAACTGAGCCAATACAGGGTCCAAAATATAGGAGAACACAAATCTTCTTGACTATCAAAGCTGTAAACTTAGAAAATAAGGCACTTCTGACGGCTCCCAGTTTCAAGAGAGTGAAAATATGATAAGTACATGACACAATACAAGTAATGGATACCAAGTAATTGGAATAATGAAGAAATGATGAATATGTTTCATTAAACTGGAGAAAATTGATAGTTAAAGACTTTAATATATTTTGACATATGAAATATATTTAGGGGACTGAACAAGACTCATACCAATTTGAAGTAGAGATCATCTAGGAAGAGTGAATTTGCATAGTCATAAGATACAATTTTTCACAAACCTGTGCAACTCTAAATTTAGAGGAAAATTAGAAACCTTATAAAATGTCTGAGAATTCTTTTTGTATTTATTCTCCAGGCATCACACAGAGAGAATAAAATATTTATATGATTGTTTTACAAATTTATGAATATGCTGTTGTCATTTACAAATCCATTAAAAAGGTTTCAGATAAAAATTTAGTAGTTTTCTTGTCTATAGCTTTTGTAAGGTCAGTCTGAGGCACAAATGAGACCAAGGAGGCAGGCAAACATAACATGAGTTTATTGCTGTCTGGGTGCAGCCAGGCCAAGGGTGAAAAGGCCATAGGAACTGAGAGGAGGTTGATATGGGAGGTTTAGTTAGGGGAGGAGCCATTGGTTAAGAGAGTGGAAAATTTTAGAGTCCTATGGGTGATGGGCCTGGAGATGTCTAATAAACAGGGCAGTGGTGAGAGCAGCAGGGCCGTACCAAGAGCAGCAGGGCGGTAGCAAGTACAGTGAGTCTCTTGTGGTTTACATAGAATCAGCTTTCTTGTAGCTAAGTGGGGCGGCTGCTGGCTCTCTGCTATTGCTATGCTCCTGTGAATGAGGGTAGTGGTTCTGATTGGGCTGGGGTCCAGCGTGGGGTTCTGTCAGCTTTCTTGTCTATTCTTGTCTAATGTTATGAAAAATGACATATATTAATAATATAAAACATTTTAGAGAAATATGAAACCATATATCTGAAACCTAAAATGGGATAGAAGGTCACAAAAGAATGGAGAGATACATTTTCTCATTAAATAAAGGAATATTGAAATGATTCAATTCCCCCCAATTAATCTATAAGTACTATGCCATCAATATCAGTCAAATATCCTGAAATGTATTTTAATAAGAAAATAATGACTCACACAGACATCTGGAACAATATATATATAAGAAAATTTACAACAAATTAAAAATAAAACAAAAAATAAAATTATAAGACTTGTTTTATCAACAGTGAATATGTAAAAAGTCTCAAATAAGAATCAGCATGGAAATGATATAGGAATAGATTCATACACTAAATTAAACTCAAGTGTAATGGAAATTTGATGCTTTACAAACTCATTTAAAATGATTACAGACAAATTAGATCATTCAAAAAGTAATGTTAAAATAAACATGGAAATTTTCTTTATTTACATCAAAATAAATAAATAATATATTTAAATGCAAAATATGAAATCATGTATCTATAATATTTTGGGTAAGCAATCTATAATCTTAGGGTGAGAAAGGTTTTCTTACCCATAAATTAAACTTAATATTCAGGTGTATTAGTTTTCCATTACTATCAAAAAATATCAAACATAACTTATAAAGGAAAATTTTTATTTATCTCATGGTTTTGGAAGTTCCATTGCGTGACACACTAGCCCCATAGCTTTTGACTTCTAGTTAGAATGACAGAGATGACGAGCATGTGGTAGAAAAAACCACTCACCTCAAGAGTCCTTAAGCAAAGAGAAAAAAAGGGGCTAGGAGTCTCACAATCCAATTTGAGCACATATGCCCATTAACTAAGGTCCTCCCTAAAAAGGTTCACTACTCAAAGATGTACCTCTCTGCAGTATCATCCTGGACCCAAATCTTTAACAATCACAAGGACTTTTGGGAGACAATTAATTATCCAAACCATAGTAAAGGGCATACTGAATATCTGCATGCCTTAAAAACTAGGTAGAAATTCTGTAAACATACATTTGCAACAAATAAGTGGTATCAAATGAAATTTAAAATTTATCTCAAAAGTAAGTGAAAGGTAGAATTGAATCTTTCCTTCTAGCTGCGACCTGAACTATTTTCTTATCTCATAGAGATGTGACACATAGCTAGAAACATCTGGGATCAAAGCAGCCTCTTATATTTAATGGGAATGGAGAGGTAGCATCTTTACTTTTTTTCTCACTATAGTTAAAAAAATAATGAAGTTCTTCAAATTAAATGGCATGCTTTCATGATCTTTTTTCGTGTTTCTGTGTAAGACACACTTGCATGCTCTATTTAGTACAGACTCAGACCCCAAGTCCCTGCATAAATATAATGAAGATAAGCCTTATGTAAAAATGCTGTTCTTTATTGTAAGGTTTTAATTCTTCTGGGTCATTGTGACCCAGTCTCTGGCAGTACAAGAACTGGTGACCCATTCAGCAATTAGAAATGGATGTCAATAACAGCTATTGCTGATCAAGTAGATGCTGAATGCAATTGCAACAATGAAGCTATGCCAATCCCCTTGGTTAGTTAACTTGCCCATCCAAGCCTGAGGGGATTCATATGTACCTTCTTGTCTTTCGGGCCAGGACAGTAGATCTGATTTGTATGCAGTAAGGAATGCATTTGATATTGAATACTTTTTTTAAAAATCTCAAATTTTCAAAGTCTTTAGGGGAGGGAAATTTAAATATTAGAATTGATTATTAGGATTAATTACTTATTAGAATTTATTAGAGTTTTTCATATCCTGATTTATGACCTGTCCTAATGCACATAGATGGCATTTATCATGTTTAGTAAAATGAAGTCTGAGTATCATCATTGAAAACTATATCAAGCACATCAAACACAACAAAAGATACTATTTAACTTTACTCTCTTTGAGGGTATCTTGTCTCCATTGGATGAAAACTGAAAAAGAAAAACTAGTTAATAGCTTATTTGGGGTCCACAATGACATACATCTAAATTAATCTCCACTGAAACCACTCCTCTGAAATTGGTTTCCTTGCCAAAGATTAAATTATTTGCTTATGTGCCTTTTTTTTTTTTTGAGGTGGTTTTAGATTTGTTATTGCAGTCCAGGGTGGGCTCAAACTGGCAGTCCTCTGGTTAAACCTTCCACATTACCTGAATTACAGGGCTGTACCCAATGCTTGGTTCCTTTCTTTTTTCTTTTTTTTTCTTTTCCTTTCTCT